>BPLS01028602.1:0-100187 GCA_019656275.1 Rhododendron kiyosumense | reverse complement strand
TGTAGAGACCCGTAATTTTTATTTATTTATTTATTTATTCAATTTTAATATTATAGTAAAAGAAAATAAAAGAAAAGGAAAAAGGGGTGAAAATGAAATAAAATAAAATTGGGGGTTATATGTGCAGAGGTTAGGAAAGTCTGGGGTGTTATTGTAATTAGTGCATGTGTGCATGTGTGTGTCGTATTAATCACCAGGGAAATGTTTTCTTTTTATCTTTTTCCATTCTCATCCCATCTCTCGGCTCTCTCTCGATCTCTCTCGCCCTCTCAACCAAAAATGCATCTCCAAACCCAAAACCCACAATAATCAACTCCCAAACAATTTTCTACCCGCATTTTGGAGCTCGTATTGCGTTGGACAAATCTTGGTTCGGTGTATTGTTGCTTGAATTGGATTTCAGAAGTTAGGGCTTGCTCCATCTTTTCGATTTCGGTTTGGATACTCGAGGTAGGAAATTCTACCTCCCTTTATATGTTATTTGGGTTCTCTTATATTCTATTTGAGCATCTCCATGCTTTGTTTGAGCTTGTTTTGGTTATTGTTTGGTCTGGATCAAAATCTGATAACTGATGAAAAATCGCCAAATGTCTGGATTCCTACCGGTAGGACGTCTTTCTCTACCGGTAGAACCTTGCTTTTGTGATAACGTGTACTCTCTGTTTTGTATTTGTACCGGTAGAACTGCTAATTTTTCTCACCTACCGGTACCATTTTTATTTCTACCGGTAGAACTCCTGTGGACCAAAATTTGCACCTCCTGTTTCCGAGTTGTACCGGTAGGAGCCAAATTCCTACCGGTAGGCCACCAGTCAAAACTTCAAATCATGCTGGGTCAGTATAGTTTTACTTTTCCAAGACTTTTCATCCTTTCCTCTTGTTTACTTAAGCATACATACATAATAATAAAGAATGGTAAGTATTGTTGCCTTTATGGGCAACGTGGGGTACATTGGGAATGATCCAACAAATTAGAACTTTGGAAAGAATAAGTATTGCACGACATTTGTACGAACGATTCACTTGAGCACATGAACGGCATGCGACAGCTAGACACGGAATATCGAGTAGTTCGAAGGTTGAGTTGAGATAACAAGTTTGGGAACAGAATGGAAAATACGATTGAGTTAATGTGTGAACTATCTACTTAACATCACTATCCCTTTCTCATCCGTACTCTTGCAATTGAAATTTTGGGAACATGTAGGGTGAAATGCGAAACGAATAAATGTGAAGTGGATGTACGGGGTCATGAGTACCCGGAAAGTATCGTGGGTATATGGGGCCCTAATCCCGGAATGTGAAGTGGATGTACGGGGTCATGAGTACCCGGAAAGTGTCGTGGGTATATGGGGCCCTAAGACCCAGAAAGTTCTCTCAAGTTCATTATTGGATGAGTTAATGGAGGAGGGATTATTTAAACTTATATTGGAGATCAATGGGAGGCGTGCGGTGTTCCTCGAACCGGAATACAAGTCGTTAAATACAAAAATGTACTAAATGGAAGTTTTAACAAAAAGGAAAGATAAAAGTTGACTAATAGATTGACTATCGATAGAAAAGCACTCCTTGAGCCTCGGTTTGTCGATTTGAAGTTGGTTTCCATACCAACCTCATTTGTTGTCTAGAGCTTGATCTCTTTTGTTCTACTCATTCTTTCGTCTCACTCAATTGCATATAGAGTTTGCGTAGACTTTTCTACTGGGCTAGTGTAGCTCAACCAAATCTTTCTTTTCAGGTTTTGATGACGGGTAATAGATTGCATGCATTGTGTGCTTGACAATAAAAGACTTTTGGAAGCTGACATCACCGGTTATTTCATCATCTTGTGAAGATCTCATTTTTGTTAAAGATGGTTTTGTAAATAATTACTACTGAATTTTCTTTTGACTAAAGTTGTAATTATCTAAATTTGAGGACTTGTTTGTAAATTAAACAGGTGGGAAACTCCTTTGGGGTAACATATATGACATGTGAGGTTTCTCTTTTATTGAAATGTATTATTTAATTATGCTAAAAATCGAGGGCGTGACAACTTGGTATCAGAGCGTCTAGGTTTGAATACCTAAAGACCGTGGGGAGACTTTAGTCTCATGGGTTCAAAATCATAGCAAAATTCTTACATGACATGCGTGCTTGCATTAATGAGTCAGTACATCGGCATGACATTGCATTTACGATAGTGTAGATTGTTAAAGTATGGTTGACTTATGTTGAGAAAGTTAGAGGTTTGACCTCACGATGGAGTCGTGGTTGTTGTCATTGGTAGTTGTTGTTATTGATAGTCATTGTTGTTGATTGTATTATATTTTCAATTCTTGTAGCACGATGCCACCGAGACGTGAGAGTAACCTTGCTAGAGAAATTGTAGCGGCACTTGCAGAGTCGAATCTTTTGAATTCAGCACTTAGGGCTAACACGAATGACCGTGCCATGGAAGCGATGAGGGCGTTCCGACGTATGAAACCACCAGAGTTTGATGGGGAAAGTAGCGATCCTCTTGTGGCCGACCATTGGCTTGCACAAGTCCGTAAAATCTTTAACGCTCTTAGGATTTTTGAAGATGACCTACGAGTGAGTATTGTGGCTATTCAACTTACCGGCGAGGCAAACGAGTGGTGGGAATCAGTTTTAGGAGCAAGAAGAGATGCTAGGAGAGTGGCAAGGGCGGTTAATCGAATAAATGAACCAGATATAGAGAACTTGACTTGGGCCGAGTTTGAAGAACTTTTCGAGAATCAATATTTTCCAGAAACGTATCGCGAGCAACTTAGAGAACAATTCGAGAAGCTAGAACAAGGTAATATGACTGTCTCTGAATACGCTACAAAATTTCAGTCTTTGTCCCGCTTTGCACCGGAATTAGTGGCGTCA
Source organism: Rhododendron kiyosumense (assembly GCA_019656275.1). NCBI lineage: Eukaryota > Viridiplantae > Streptophyta > Magnoliopsida > Ericales > Ericaceae > Rhododendron > Rhododendron kiyosumense. Next base: position 97,313 of record BPLS01028602.1, on the reverse strand, counting down.
GAAGAAAGGAAGTGTAGGCGTTTCGAGAAGGGATTGCACATGTCCATTAAGTTGTTAGTGGTGAGTCAGCGCATTGGGAGGTTTTCCGAGATTGTCGAATGTGCAAGGAGTGTTGAGAATCCAGGGAGTGCGCAGGGAGAGGTGAACGTGTGGGAACCTAAGCAACCGACCTCTAGTTCAAGTTTGCATTCGGGGAGTTTTAGGAGCCAAGGGAGGAAGAGACAGTGGGAACCACCTCAATCATTGCAAGTTCAGCAGAGTTTTGGACCGCCTACTTCATCGGGAAGTCATAGAGTTTCTGTCAAACCACAAATCGTGTGTCATCGGTGTGGTCAGCCGGGTCATTTTCATGCTCAGTGTTCACAACAGCAGAAGGCATGTTTCATTTGCGGTGCACCTGATCATCTTGCAAGAAGATGCCCTCAAAAAGTAGGAGAGCATAATGGGCCTAGTTCAGTGAAACCAGGGCAAAGTTTTGTTCAGCATCACTCCCAGTTCCATTCTACTTCGGGTCAAGGGTCATACGTTGAACGAAGAGCGAGTCCGACCATTTCTCAAGCCCCAGAGACACCAGATGTGTAGTGTACTTTCTTCTCTCTTGTTTAACCCATTTGTTAAAATTCTTCCGATTTGGGAACATATCATCTTACCATAGTTTGCATATCTTCTTTAACTTGAATTTGAACTCCGAGGATTCCTAAACCAATCGTGTTTGTTGGGTAACCCCTCCAGATAGCATTTGTCGAGACTATGAGTTGGTTGTTTCAGGTTGTCGTTTGTCCGTAATCTCAGTGTCTGATGAAAGATGAGGTTTGGTCTTGTCTTGAGAAAGGATTGGTTATGCCAGAGGTTGTTTGCCGTATGATAGGCGTGTCTCTATATGAGTTGTTCTTTTATTGCTATTTCTCTGAGGCCTACTTGAACCTTGATTGAAATTTGTATCGGGGCTTGCTATCCATGAAGTTGTTTATTCATTGGCTCGAATAGATTTTGAAATCTGTATCGATTAACACAACATTATTCCTAGTGCTACTTCTGTTGTACAAACCCTTGTCATGAGATAAGATGTGATGTGCCTGCTATTGATTTGACGTAATTGCCGTTGAAATCTATGAGTTCTTCTCGTCTCTTATTATCGTTCTACTCTCATTGCTATGGTTACAAATTTTCTTAATTCGTAGTTGTTACTCACTTGATCACTACAGTTGCATACTTCATCTATTAGAACTAAGTTAATAGTGATATCTTCAATGACATTGTATCCTTTGTGTTGTCAATTTCAAATTTTGTTGCATTGGTGGCCTCTTTCGAGAGTTCAAAAAAATTGATACGGTCCTCAACATCGGAGATACATGGTTTGTCCTATATTGTTTCATTCCAGCTTAGTAAATGTATTACACCTCCTGATATTGGACAACGTTGGTTGTGCGTCTTCTGTCAGTTTTGGCTCTATCTCTGCTTTGTGCTTATCATATGTATTGGGACATTCTTTTGTTAAGGCGTCTGTAATTGTCTCCTAGACTTGTGGAATAGTAAGGGAATTGAGATTACCTTTCCTGAGTTCTTGAGTTCGTTGTGAGTTGGTGCATCGAGTTCGTAGCTACAAAAAAAAAAAAGGGGGAGATCTCACATATTCCATGTCATTCAAATTCATTAGTGCCGTTAGGTGTGGACTGGCCATTCTTGCCTACTTGGGTTTCACAGTTTATTGTGACTCCTCAATCTTGGAGTTGTATGATTTGAACTTGCTTTTGCTTCATATCGGTTTGCGCGTTTAGATTTCATTGATTGGTTTGGATCCCATCGTTGCAGCTACTAGTATAATTATTGGAAACTGTTGCTCTATTCAAGTTTTTGTGTCGTAGCACTCACTTATTGGGGACAAATTCATAGTGATCTATTAGTCGATATTGATTGATAGTTGTTGTTCGATTCAAATTCACATGATGTACTTGGCTTCTATGATGTTCAGATTTGTAGCCTTCGTGGTAGTCCATCTACTTTGAAAGCATAAAACTCATTCCATGTAACTCAGTTCCAATATGTTAAAAGTTTTACTTATTCTTGATATTGGACAAATTTTTCGTCTTGTATCAGCTAGCTTACCAGAGTCAGAGATTTGTTTCACTTCTTTGTATTAATCCTTAGTATCAATATCGTCCAGTTGCCAAAGGTTATTCACTCACTCTGTTGACACTTGGAGCAATAAGAAAGTCGCGATCTGTCATTTCAAGTTTCTTGAGATATCATAGAAAGGTGCTTTGAGTTTGTTGTCAAACCCCCGTGAAGATTCCATGTTCTTTGAATTTCGGATGTCTCGTTACTGTTCTTTAAACTCTTGAGTGATGTTGCTTGAGTCTTGGAGCTTGCTTGTCTCATTTGAGATAACAATCGAATCCTTCTAATAGCCTAGGATAACCTAACCTGGAGTGAGAAATCAATGCGACTCTTAGAAGAATTTGTGTGAGTTCTGGAACCGCTAGATTTAGTATTGAGGAGTGTGATGAAATCTATTCGCCAGTAACGTTCGAAAACTCGAGGGAAGCAACCGAACAGATCAAGTGATTCGTCAAAGATTGCTAACTGTGGAGGGCTGACCAAAGGATTGTGTTGACCGTCGACGTCACCCAATGTTATTTGATGAAGGGAAATCATGTGTTTCGTAAAGCATAGTTGCGTTGGGGTTTGTCTTGTCTTGGGCAGAAAGGAAGCGTTCACCGTAAGGAATATAGTTTAAGTGTCGGACACTATGTGCGTGTTTTGAGATACCCAGGCGACAACCAGTGAAATCCACTTGGAAGAGGCGCTTGATCACCGCCCATTCTAGATGGAAGTCTCGGGAAGTCAATTGGATTATCTGGTTATAATTAGGAAGTAAGACCTTTATGGTGAGATAGAAAATTGTGTATAGAAATTTCGTTATAGAGGAAAACTTGGAAACTGTGAACCGTTTGACGTTGCCGTCTAATATATGACGCATTATGTATAAGGAAATTGAGGAGGTACGAAACGAATCCATTGCATGTATTAGAGAGGTCCGAAGTTGAATTAGGAGCTAAAGTGTCCTATAATGAGAAACCGATGCGTATCCTAGACCCGCGTAGTCCAATATTGAGAGGTAATCCGATGTTGTTAGTGCATGGCTACGTGAAATGGGGGGAAATGAAATTAGAAAGATATACTCGCATTTGTTTGGTTTGATTGACATAAATCTTTGACAAAGATTTTGATGGTTATTGAATTGTTGTATGATGGATAGTGCTATGGTTCAGATATGTTGATATGCTGCTTGGCATGATTGGACTTGGTTAATTGAATTTCGAGGACAAAATTCCTTTAAGGAGGGTAGGATGTAGAGACCCGTAATTTTTATTTATTTATTTATTTATTCAATTTTAATATTATAGTAAAAGAAAATAAAAGAAAAGGAAAAAGGGGTGAAAATGAAATAAAATAAAATTGGGGGTTATATGTGCAGAGGTTAGGAAAGTCTGGGGTGTTATTGTAATTAGTGCATGTGTGCATGTGTGTGTCGTATTAATCACCAGGGAAATGTTTTCTTTTTATCTTTTTCCATTCTCATCCCATCTCTCGGCTCTCTCTCGATCTCTCTCGCCCTCTCAACCAAAAATGCATCTCCAAACCCAAAACCCACAATAATCAACTCCCAAACAATTTTCTACCCGCATTTTGGAGCTCGTATTGCGTTGGACAAATCTTGGTTCGGTGTATTGTTGCTTGAATTGGATTTCAGAAGTTAGGGCTTGCTCCATCTTTTCGATTTCGGTTTGGATACTCGAGGTAGGAAATTCTACCTCCCTTTATATGTTATTTGGGTTCTCTTATATTCTATTTGAGCATCTCCATGCTTTGTTTGAGCTTGTTTTGGTTATTGTTTGGTCTGGATCAAAATCTGATAACTGATGAAAAATCGCCAAATGTCTGGATTCCTACCGGTAGGACGTCTTTCTCTACCGGTAGAACCTTGCTTTTGTGATAACGTGTACTCTCTGTTTTGTATTTGTACCGGTAGAACTGCTAATTTTTCTCACCTACCGGTACCATTTTTATTTCTACCGGTAGAACTCCTGTGGACCAAAATTTGCACCTCCTGTTTCCGAGTTGTACCGGTAGGAGCCAAATTCCTACCGGTAGGCCACCAGTCAAAACTTCAAATCATGCTGGGTCAGTATAGTTTTACTTTTCCAAGACTTTTCATCCTTTCCTCTTGTTTACTTAAGCATACATACATAATAATAAAGAATGGTAAGTATTGTTGCCTTTATGGGCAACGTGGGGTACATTGGGAATGATCCAACAAATTAGAACTTTGGAAAGAATAAGTATTGCACGACATTTGTACGAACGATTCACTTGAGCACATGAACGGCATGCGACAGCTAGACACGGAATATCGAGTAGTTCGAAGGTTGAGTTGAGATAACAAGTTTGGGAACAGAATGGAAAATACGATTGAGTTAATGTGTGAACTATCTACTTAACATCACTATCCCTTTCTCATCCGTACTCTTGCAATTGAAATTTTGGGAACATGTAGGGTGAAATGCGAAACGAATAAATGTGAAGTGGATGTACGGGGTCATGAGTACCCGGAAAGTATCGTGGGTATATGGGGCCCTAATCCCGGAATGTGAAGTGGATGTACGGGGTCATGAGTACCCGGAAAGTGTCGTGGGTATATGGGGCCCTAAGACCCAGAAAGTTCTCTCAAGTTCATTATTGGATGAGTTAATGGAGGAGGGATTATTTAAACTTATATTGGAGATCAATGGGAGGCGTGCGGTGTTCCTCGAACCGGAATACAAGTCGTTAAATACAAAAATGTACTAAATGGAAGTTTTAACAAAAAGGAAAGATAAAAGTTGACTAATAGATTGACTATCGATAGAAAAGCACTCCTTGAGCCTCGGTTTGTCGATTTGAAGTTGGTTTCCATACCAACCTCATTTGTTGTCTAGAGCTTGATCTCTTTTGTTCTACTCATTCTTTCGTCTCACTCAATTGCATATAGAGTTTGCGTAGACTTTTCTACTGGGCTAGTGTAGCTCAACCAAATCTTTCTTTTCAGGTTTTGATGACGGGTAATAGATTGCATGCATTGTGTGCTTGACAATAAAAGACTTTTGGAAGCTGACATCACCGGTTATTTCATCATCTTGTGAAGATCTCATTTTTGTTAAAGATGGTTTTGTAAATAATTACTACTGAATTTTCTTTTGACTAAAGTTGTAATTATCTAAATTTGAGGACTTGTTTGTAAATTAAACAGGTGGGAAACTCCTTTGGGGTAACATATATGACATGTGAGGTTTCTCTTTTATTGAAATGTATTATTTAATTATGCTAAAAATCGAGGGCGTGACAGTGTTTATGAACCTTTACTCTCATGAGCGGAGAGGCTATTTCTATGACTCAAACATGTGACCTCCAAGTCACATTGAAACAACCTTAGTACCTTTCCGTTGGAGCTAGACCGCCCTCCAAGAAACTGCTAACATATGGCACTATAAATGTGGATGTGTGCATGTGTGGCCATCCTAAAGAAAAGAGACACATGGTACTAAAGGGGAAGTGTATAAAATACTTTACTATAGTGCGGTCATTATTATCCAGAAAAAGAAAAGCACGCAATCATCAAGTCAAAATAAAGCCAATAATATACATCAACTACATGTGAAAAAATAAAATAGGATAAAAGGGTGAAAACAACTAAGAAAACTAAAAAAATAATACAAAGCATTTTTATATGGAGTGGTGATAGAGGTGGCAAAGGAGTGGGTTCGGGTGGTTTGAAACGGGCTATCATTGAGCCCTTTGATAACCAAACGGGTATTGGTTCGACCATGGTTTAACTGTATACCTGAACCGAACTGTGAAGAATGTTTTTCCTTTTTCTTTATTTTAGTGTTACTTTTGAAATTTTCTAACGTTCGTTTATTATATTAGTGATATTGTAGTGATGGTGTTGAAATCTCGTAACTTCGCCAAGAAATGTTTTGGGTCCTTAGGGAGTTGTTTAGGGGGGACATAATGCTTGAGCATCGTCTATTAAGCAATGAGTTCAATTTTGTTAGTCTTCCAAGCAATTCAGGAGCAATTTACCACACCAATTATAAAAAAAATGTGCCCGTTTCATTTGGCTTATAATGTCAAATTATGCCGCAAAACACGGCTCTGTAGGGTCTTGAGAAGGATTGTGTTTATGAACCTTTACCCTCATGAGTGGAGAGGTTATTTCCATGACTCAAACACGTGGCCTCCAAGTCACATTGGGACAACCTTAGTATCTTACCGTTGGATCGAGCTAGACCGTTCTCCAAGATACTGCTCACATATGGCACTATAAATATGGGTGTGTGTGTGAGGCCATTCTAAAGAAAAGAGACACACGTGGTATTAACGGAAAAGTGTATAAAATACTATACTATCGCGCGGTCATCACTATCTAAAAAGTACGTAATTATTTTGGGGTTTAACTTACACCCTTATTCGCAGAGACGAAGCCATTTTTTTGCGTTGAGAGGCGAATATAGGCAATCAGAATTTTTTTTTATGACATATTGTTTTTCGATGTAAAAGTAGGTGTTTCTTTTTATAAAAAAAAAATTGTAGAGGGATCGACAGCTTCTATTAGTCCCTATCTGGCTCCATCCTTGCTTATTTGTTAACTATTCCAAATACTGCTTTGAGTCCTTCGAAAGCTATTTTGAGAGACAAAAGGTTTGAAGCATTGTCTTTTAGAAGAACTGAGTTCAATCCCGTTTGTCCCTTATGGGCAAAAAAGTGCTCGTTAAATTTTTGTTATTGATGTTTGAAAGCATGCGATTCTAATGCCCTTCCTTTTAGATGAGATATGTATCGTCGAGTTACTAAAATACTGTGTAGCTGATGTCAAAAGGCAAAAAAAAAAAATTTGTAGTAGTCGTTGCATTGAAGACAAATTGGGTTCATTGGACCCACGGACTCGGATTTTGAGTCACCAAACTTAAATGCTAAGTCTTGGTCTTTGATGGTTATCACGTTCCAATTGTCTTGGTCAATGACTCGACCTTCGTATCAAATGACTCGGGTGTGCAAGACTTTTGATCCAAAATATCTCCAAGGACTCCAGACGTACTTTCTTGGAACACACACACTCTCTCTCTCTCTCTCTAAGCCTAAGCCTAAGCCTACGCCTATACGGGGTAATCGCGTGTTGTTTGGCCTAATAAGCCAAATAACTTATTTTAATATCAAAAAAATTGGTTTATTGATTTATTTTTATTCAAAAAATTTAGATTTTTATCGTAATTTTGTATTTTTTAAATTTCTCTCATCATGATAAAGTAATAATCCACAAAAAATTTAACAAAAAATTAATAAATACAAAAAAATTTGAATAAAAACAAAAATATAGCCATTTGACTTATTAGGCCAAACAACCCAACCTATGAGCTTTGTCACGAAGGGGCGGCAAGTGGAGAATCACTAATTTATACTTTTGTATGTTCTCTGTTACTTTTGGGGATAAGGAAATTACTTTTACTAAAAATTAGAATGTAGAATCCATCGATGAGATAAAGCAATCGATAGAGATAAATCAAATTTCGCCAAACCAAACCGGGCTTGCTTGACTTGAGGTTACTTTAACCATGATTTTCGTAACTTTAATTTTTATATAAAAGAGTCCTAAAATAAGATTGTCCGGTGCTCCACACTCCGCAACAGGGGTAGAGCCGATTGTTGGACGCGTCAATAGGAAAAGACAGATAACTAAGCGAAAATTTAGCTAATTAGGATGCGTAAGTGCTGGAAAATCCGGTCTTCTTAAGTTGTAAGATGGCGTCGTTTCTCAAGATAATTAATCTAGAAACACAAAAATCAAACTTTGAGGTACTTTCAATTCGCGAGTCGATTTCTTAAAGATAGTATTTGCTTCCACTAAATGGTGTGTATCAAGTTAGAGCAAATCTGTTTTCAAGAAACAATGAAGCCCGAACTCGAGATTATTTTTATCTGCATTTGAACAAACAAATACAGACAAAGTATCCACTAATCAAAATGTAGCACTAATATTCTATTTCTGGAATAATAGAATATAAGTAAGCCTAAGATGCAAAGAAGATAGTGTGTGGAGCGAGCGAGAGCACAATTCAATGAACTAGGAGATGGTGTTGTGCAAGGGTACACATCCGAACCGTTGACATCGACAATGAATGGTTCGAATTGCTAAACACTTGGACGGTTAAGATTAAGCACAACACTAAGCAATTCGGATCATTGATTGCAAAGATCAACGGTCCGAATGTGCACAGTACCATGCCACACAGACCTCCTCAGATTCCTTTCTCATGAAATTTTAATTGTAAATCGAATGACTTTACAAGGGGTAAGTTTATAGACTTATATAGGCATGTCTTTAGAAAACACCCGTTGGGAATGGTCATGTTTTTTCAAGACACTAATTAGTAAGGGTCATGTCTTGTGAAGACAAGTAATTAAGAAACATCATGCCTCTTTGTATGCATCGTTCCTTGAAGACTCGTGTCTCTAGTAGATGTTAATTTAATTGGGAAGGGTCATGCCCTTATATTTCAGATCTCTTCCTAAAAATCGCATCTCTTCTAAATAAATATATCCCAATTTAATGTGTATTATAATTATTCACATAAAGTAACAACTCATGTGAAAAATGTTGCCACCTTTCACAAAAAAAATCAATATCCTTTCACAAAAACCTCAACCAAAATCCATTTATTATTTTGAACATTTTCGACAATAAATGCATAAATAGACCGATAACCGGACTTTAACCAAAACTTGATATATGATCATCTTATTGTACTCTAGCTACTCGAAGCAACGCTTAATGTATTTTGTTAAAAAAATTCAGATGACTTTGTTCCAATCTTTCACACCTTTTAAGTTTGAGGAAATACAATTCATTCAACCATCTATGTTTGCATTTTTTTAGGTTTGATTCTTGAACGTGGGTGTGAACAACACGGTACTGATACATTAGCAGTCATGGATCATGAATTGGTATTAAATTAGAAATGGATACAGTTGACGATAGCCGAACACTGCTCCACTAGCGTAGGTGATCCGATACCCCCGATGTGGACTTTTGGAGTCAACATCCCTGCATTTGGATAGCCAACCACCCAATTCCTAGTGGTTGCAAGGAATCATCCTCTTTTACAAGACTTGACTTCAGTCTTGTTCGTTGTATCGGCAATTGGGTAAGCACGACATGCCTGTTATATTTTCTTTTATCGAAACGAAAAACTTAAATATTGGTCCTGAACCATAAACATAAATGAGCCGTTCTTCTAGTTGGTTTGAATGATTAAGTTCTCATCCTTATTTTCAAATAATTCTTAAACGAATCTCCCATTCATTACCTTCCATTTACTATGCCACATTTATAATTACCTTACCAACTAATTCCCGAACATAATAAATTTATTGAATATGATAAATTTAATATATTTCTTAATGAATAGTATGACAATTTTGACAAATATGATGAATTCAGGATCTTCACATGATAAATTTGTGAAAATACTAATGACTATTTTGATTAACATGATAAATTTCATATAGTGAACATTTCGGCAAATAAGGTAAATTTGTTACCCACAAACATTTGTAAGCACGATAAATTTTAAAACTAGAATATCCCGAACATAACAAATAGGTTAGAAACATGATAAATAGCTTACAATTTCATATATTATCATGAAATATTTCTGCAATTTTTTCATGAAAACTAAGGCTCAAAAATCACAAACCCGTCAGATTACATCATCCACACCACGAGCTAATGGAAAAAGAAATCTGAGCTTTCAACAACCATTCTCGAACTGATCCACTACTCTTCTTCACTGTCATCAAAACGTAAGAATTCCAACAGCACCAGTGACTACCATGTCGTAGTTATCCCGCAAAGACGCACCACTGTCACGCCCCGACTCTACTCGAATCCAACACACAAATCCGACTGAGTATAATCACAATATAACATGAACTGGAGACCAATTAGAAGAAAAATATTCCTTCTGGCTACTAAAAACAATTAAAGGAAAAATATTCTGAAGAACAAAGACTGCAGTACTCGCTGAATTGAAGACCTATCAAAGTCATGGGTCCCATGGACATAAAATGCTAAGTCTTGGTCGTCATTGGATGGTTCGGCCAATTTTTCTCAAAACCTGTAGTACTCGCTGAATTGAAGATCGACCTATCGAAGTCATGGGTTCCACGGACTTAAATGCTAAGTCTTGGTCGTCATTGGATGGTTCTGCCAATTTTTCTTGGTCAATGATAAGCCCTTCATATTCAAATGACTTAGCCAATGATAATACTTCTTGCTAGTTTTTTCTGGCCTTCTCTTTTTTGTCCTTCCAGCACAACGTAAGTGTAAAAGATCACTTTGCCAGTCTATTTTTTGTCCCCATTTATTTGTTGTTTTTCACCCAACATGTACCAGGTAATTTCATCTGCTAGAACAATATCTAGCCTTTGTGTACTTGCATTGCATATATATTGTTTGAATCCATTTATTTTGAAACCAGAGAGCGGTTCAGTTATAGATTGAAAGGCCGGAAGGGGATACGAAAAGATTCATTGATCACATAAGTAGGAAAATTTGTAAAGAAAGCAAGTAGTTTTGGACTGAATCACACCCTAAGAGTCACTTTGCTGTGGTGTCTTTATTCCCATCTCCCATTACAACCAAAGTTTTTCCTCATCAAGATTATTTTTGGTAAAAATATTTTTTCAACCAAAACAATTAGATTTCTTTTAAAAGAAAAACTTGAAACAAAAGAAAGCAGATAAAAGATAACTAGTGGAGTGTATGAAACTACTTCAGGGATAAGTGCTTTGCAATAAACAGTAGAGAAGTAGTACAACTTTGCAATGGATCGAATTTTTGTATCGCAACCTACGAATTGCCAGATTACAACCAAAAGCAATGTTTTTTTTTTTTTTGCAGGCATAAGATGATTAAAAACATTTGAACACTTACTATACAATTACACCAATATTTGCATTTTGCTAATTTTTTCTGCAACCAAGTCTCCGAGCATTGCTTTTCAGCCTCTTTCCACTCGTGTTTCCTACACTTTCAACCATCTTCACAAGCCATTGAGGTTTACCAAACGAGAACATTAGATATCCCATGACAAGTCCAACTCCTAATCCAAATCCATACCCTGGCAATATGACTTCCCAACAAAATACACTCAAGGGCTCAGAATCTTCTTCTTCAAATGCGGATGGTGGTGGCTGCGTTGAGTTAGGATCGCCACATGTATTCGACAGCGGAGGTCTGCATAACGCCAAGTTGTTATGTAAGAATTATTCAAAAATGTATTGATTTGTATGCCTTGAGGTACAGGCCCCATTAGGCGATTCTACATAAGGTTAAGAGCTGTGAGAAAAAGTAAATTTGTTAGTTGTTGAGGAATCTCCCCAATAAGCTTGTTTGATGAGAGGTCTAACCAATCAAGATTCATCAAATTACCAAGCGACTTTGGTATATAACCTATAAGGCCATTGTGTGATAAGTTGTGTCCTCGAATTAAAATTAGCCCACCGATGACCCCAAGAATCTCCCCCTAGAACTTGTTTCTTGATAAATCAATGGCCGTGCAAAATGAAGGTATTTTTTCCAGTTTAATGGTCGATCCTTTGATTACCATAGTCAAAGAATCATAATAAGGTATAACCAAACCATCAGTTTGCATGTACTCCAAATAATAATGCTTAATTATCCACATTCATCATTGCAATCAGAATTTATAAGCTGAAAGGAAACCATGCAATCAGAATTCAGAACTTTCAGTTTTTGTTATTTTTGTGTCAAACACAGTATTTGTGTGATTAGTAATTGATTTCTTCCGATTTTGCCACTTCCAAATTCAAATCCTTATCCCGTCTCTGCTCCTCAAGACTCTTTCTTAGGTTTCGGCATTTGTTGAGTGTTGGACGCGACAATAGGAAAATGACATGCAGTAAGATAAATCATAAAAACTTTAGATAATCAGGATGCATAAATGCACACATAGGTAGATAACCAGACGTGAACCCAAAACTACGTTCTAAGTGCACTCTAGCTAGCAACTCGAAGGAATGAATAAATGTATTTTGTAAACAAAGAATTTAGATAACTTTGGTCCCATCTAGCTATCTGAACATGTATGTTTGAGCAAATACGATTTTTTCAGCCATCTATGTTCTCATTGTTCTTCCAACCATCTATGTCCTCAGGCCAAGCTTACCCATAGGCCTGGCGCCACCACTCCATTTGGATATAAGTCGCATTTATTGTTTGGATCCGTTTATTTTGAAATCAGGGAGCAGTTCAGTAGTAGATGTGTATTTTATAATCTTCACTTCAAGACCGGAAAGGCCGGAAGGGGATACAAAAAGATTTATGGAATACATAAGTAGGAAATTTTTTAAAGAAAGCCAAGTAGCTATAGAATGAATCACCCTAAGAACGAAGCTTCTCCCATCTCCCAGCAGAGTTTTCCTCGCAGAAATGCCAGAACCCTTATCTGAGACTTACAAGAGTGAGTTTCATGCCTCCGCCACAATATCTGCAAAATTTAAACTCCATAAAAAGAAAAAACTGGAATCAAAAGCGACCACGTATATGCTCATAGGGCTCATGTCAGCTCCAACTTATAATTCAGTGCTTTGCAATAAACACTAACAGAAATCAAACAACTTTGGCCATGAAATTTTCATATCGTAACGTATTTATTTTTTTGAACATCGAAGAAAATCTTATCAATCAAAAGAAGAAGGATACAATGATAAAAGGGGACAAGAAGAAAGTTTTTTTTTTGGCAAGAGAAGGACATCCCAACTATATTGGCACCCCAATTCTTGACAATCCTCTGCCACTCAAGACCCAAAAACGATTACATTTTGGCACGAAACCAACCAAAATCAAGCAAAAAGGAAAGAAAGCTCAAACACGAGCAGAAATTCGTTGCAACCACAACAGTGGAGTGTTATTAAGACCCTAAAGGCAAGCAAGAAACAACCAAAAGAAAAGTTTTTTTTCCCTGAAGGCATAACATGATGAAAGACATCGTAATACTTACCATATCTCATTTTGCTAATTTCTTCTGCCTCCATATCTCCGAGCATTTCGTTTTAGCCTCTGTCCGTTTCTGTTTTCTACATCTTCAACCATCTTCAAAAGCCATTGGGGTTTTCTGAAAGAGAACATAAGATATCCCATGACAAGTCCAACTACCAGTCCAAATCCGTACCCTGGCAATATGACTTCCCAGCAAAATCCACTCACAGGATCTGAATCTTCTTCTTTTCCAAATGTCGAGGGTGGTGGCTGTGTTTCCTTAGGATTGCCGCACATGTTCGACAATGGAGGTCCACATAATGCCAAGTTGTTGATGTAAGAATCATTCGAAAATGTATCGAATTGTTTGCCTCGAGGTATAGACCCTGTTAGGCGATTCTGTGAAAGGTTCAGAGTTCCGAGAGAGGTTAAATTTGCCAATTGTTGAGGGATCACCCCAATGAGATTATTTGATGAGAGGTCTAATCACTCAAGCTTCGTCAAATTACCAAGCGACTTTGGTATATAACCTGTGAGGCTGTTGTGTGACAAGTTGAGTCCTCGAATTGAATTTAGCCCACCGACGATCTCAGGAATCTCACCCTCGAACTTGTTGCTTGATAAATCAATGGCTGTAAAAATTGTAAGAATTTGTTTCATTTCAATGGTCGATCCTTTGATTACCATAGTCAAAGAGTCAAAATAAGTTTGACGATAACCATCAGTTTCCATGTACTGCAAATGAAAATTCACTTCATCCACATTCATCATGGCTTTGAAACTTTTGAAGTACTTTTTGGCAATCGACCAGTGAAATGATTGTTCGACATATCAAGGACTCGCAACGATGGGAAAGGAAATTTGGTCTTGGAAGTCGGGATGGATCCATGGAATTTGTTAGATTGCAAGATTAGGACTTGCAAGTTTGGTAAATTTCCCACCCAATGCGGGAAATTATCGAAGAACTTGTTTCTCCCGAGATCTAACACTTCCAGGTTTCTACAGTTAATCAGAGACTTGGGAATTGGCCCTTCAAATCCATTGGCATAGAGATTGATAGTTCTCAACCTATTACCCCTGGTAAATGAATCATGAATAGTGCCAGAGAAGTTATTCGTATGTAGTTGGAGCACAATGAGATTTTCACTGAATCTATTTGATTCAGGAATGGTGCCATAAAAGCTGTTTGAAGAAATAATGAGGTGGGTCAGGCTTCGGTGTTCAAAGGTTGAATTTGGAACGGTACCATGTAGGTAGTTTTTGCTCAAATCAATTATCTCCAACCAAGAGGACTGAAACCCAACTGTATGACCAATCAGTTTGTTATTGTTGAGATCCAAGTAGGTGAGTGCAGGTAAGTCGAAGACCCAAGATGGGATTGTGCCGCTGATCAAGTTTCGGCTTATGTTGAAATAAACTAGATTTGGAAGTACAATTACTTGTGAAGGAAGAGGACTAGTGAGACAATTGTTTGACACATCTAAGACCTCAAGTTTTGTCAAGTTTGCATACCCTGAAAAGAAGGGACCTGTGAAATTATTATCTAAAAGCCACAACGCAGAGAGATTTCTAAGGTTTGGAATTGAAGATGGGAGGATACCACTGAAATTGCTGGAAAAGAGGCTTAAAAACGAGATTTTTGTAAGGTTCCAGAGAGAAGTAGGAATGTATCCATGGAAATCGCTCTCACCGAGTATCAATGTCTCCAAGGACTTCAGATTAGCAATTGAGTCAGGCAATTCTCCAGAAAAACCTGTGCCTATGAGACGTAAGTATTGGAGAGGATAGCTCAAATTCATGAAATCGGGTAAATAACCCTTGAGAGCTTTAGTGCCCCATATATCCAATTTCAGTAGATGAGGTAAATGAAATACTCCGCTAGGAAAATTTCCATGTAAACCAGAGGAGCGAAGACAGAGGGTTCTTAAAGAAGTCAAATTGAGCAAGGAATTTGGAACCACCGAAGAAGACACATTTACATCCCTTAGATCAAGATCTCTTAACTTGGATAAGTTTTGAATGACTAACTCGAATCCGCCTACTTCCAACCTCAAATCATAATTTGCAGAGAGATCAAGTGACACCAGTTTATTTAGGAAGGAGAATTCTCGTGGGACTTTGCCTGAAAAACCACAGTCCGAGAGATTCAAGTGTGTCAATTCGGTGATACGAGTGAATTCAGGTGAGATGGGAGACATAGAGAAGTCATTGTGAGCGAGGTTGAGGTTTCGAAGGTGGGGAAAGGAGAGGAAGAGACTGCTATTAGGATGGATGGTGCCTTGGAGCCGATTGCAGCTGAGGTCGAGTCCAATTACTTGACCCGTCTTGTTGTTACAATCGACCCCATCCCACGAACAACAATCAGAACCCTTTTTCCAAGACTCCATCTTTGGAAAAGAAGCATCACAATACCAAGAAGCAGATTCGTTGAAGGAAAAATTACGTTTAAATTGCAACAGCGCAGAGGTCTGTTCTTGATTGCAGAGTTGGGCATGTAAGCAAGTGAATTGGCAAAGGAAGAGAAAGAAGAAAAGGCATACTTGTTCACAGCCCATGTTCCTCTTGAACACTGAAAAAAGAAAGGTACACCAACGAGGGGAACTACTCGAAAGGTTTTGTAGGTGTCCGCTGCAAACTAAAATAAAAAAAACATGGGTGCTATTTTCGACGAAAATCTGTGATTAATGGAGACGCTATTCCTTGAAAAAAAAAATTGGTACCAATTAAAAAAAAATCACTGACCAAAAGAATGCATAAATAACACAAAAATAATGCATAACTAACCAAAAAAGTATGTAGCTATTTTGGGGTTTAACATACACCGTTATTCGAGACTATCCCAAATATTGCTTTGAGTCCTTCAGAAGTTATTTTGGGAGGCATAAGGTTTGAAACATTGTCTTTTAGAAGAACCGAGTTTAATAATCCCGTTTGTCTATGCATGGGCAATTGGGTAACACATCAATAGACAAAAAAGTGCTCGTCATGTTTTTGTTATTGAGGTTTGGAAGGATGTGATTCTAAAGCCCTTCCTTTAGATGATATATTCCTTCGAGTTACTAAAATACTGGGCTTGATGTCATAAGGAAAAAGAAAGAGGAAAAAAAAAAAAATATTTGCCCAATTGTCTTGGTATATGGCAGGGTTTTTTACCTACATGTTAGAATTGGAATTTTTCAGTGTATTGTCATGGGTTTCCAACCAAATGAATGGGTCCCTACAAGATATTTTGTGTGACATGTTTAAATCTATCCAACTCATTTTTTAGCTTTTCGAAGAAAAAGTTAATTTCCCTTGTCGAGATTTGTCCAAAAGAGTACTTTCCTTCGGTAGAGCTCATAGTAGTCTCTCATCAACTCAATACATTTATTTTTGACTTGTGATCTACTGATGTTTTTTCACGATTAAAAACTCGTCGGGTCAATTGGTAAAAAAAAATGTAGCAACAAATATTTAGACTTTTGTGCTTATGTTTGGAAATTTTTGTGAATATATTACGCAACAAGCTTTTGTGCTTAGTATTTCACTATTTCTACATTACACTTAATTTACTGTGAACTTTTTTCAGTTTAGTGTGAAAGGTGACCCCTCGGTGTATTGAACTATTGAAGTCCTATCGGAGCCATGGGTTCCAAATGCTAAGTCTTTTTTTTTTTTTTGCTCGGCAAACGAAAATGATTTTATAAAACTCGAAAAGGGGTACATCGAGGGGGAAAAAGGGAGAAAAACAAAAGGGAGCATCCAACCGAAGGTTGGATGTTACAACACCACAAGGCCAAAGCCAAACTTAGAACTTAGAGCTAAGTCTTGGTCATTGGATTGTCCTGCCAATTGTCTTGGTGATATCGATTATAAGCCCTTCATATTCCAATGACTTCAGACTAGGGGAATGCAAGTCTTTGGTCCATAAAATGTCCAGACTCAAGACATACTTTCTTGGAATTATCTTTTTTGCCTTTTTCTTTTTTGTCCTCCTAGCTTAATGTAAGTGTACGAGATCACTTTGCCTATCTATTTTTGCCCCCATTTATTTGTTGTTTTTTGTCCCGCATATACCAGGTAATCGCTGGGCCTAAACCTATTATGCGTCGTTTTCAAAATGTATTTCTTTGGGACCAATTATAAAGCAAAAATACATTTATCATTGTATATCTACTTTGTAATGTTTTTGTCAGAGGATAGAAGGATCTACTTTGTAATTAACCTCTTAATTTTGTTATTCTTTAGATTCGTAAATGAAAAGTATCTTAAATATGAAATCTAATTTTTGATCCGAGCACACAAAATTTCTTGCTTCACGTACCCCTAGGTGCTGTGAATCTAATCAAATACTGGTGACTCGTCGACAGTGTTGTTATTAGAAAAACTTGTTGATAAGCTGAGGGGAACACAACTTTATTTCATCAAAGAGTTCTATCCAATTCTCAAATCGAGAAATGTTGAAAAGCCAAACCTACCATGGACACTGATTAAACCGTATTTTATATATAGACCGGTCTTGTGGAAAACCCCAATAGGTAGTGGCAAATAATTGTTGGTAGCCACATTCGATTTTAACTTATGTGGGAACTCCGTTTGTTCGGCCCATAATATGAGATATTTTAGAATTTTAGTTCATAATCAAATAAGTCTAACTTCTTCATATAGTCTTAAGAGTTGATTTACATATGATGTCGAGTTCATCAATAAATTAGCTAAGATGAAACTAATATGACAACAACTGAGTTGGTAAATGTTAATTTAGTGAAAGCCAAGTGATTTTTTTAGGGAAACTTAGCCTATTAACTATAGCTAATAAAAAAGCAAATCCCGTTAATGAATTCCTTACAATATATTATTCAAATCACATACATATTAATTTATTAAAATAAATTAAAGATCTCATTTAGTTCTTCAAGTTGGTGCAATAGGTTATGAAAAATATACGCAAAATACTACTCCCTCCGTCCCACGTAAGAAAATAAAAAAATGATATGTCTTCTTTTTTCTTGTTTTTGGTCAAAGGCCGGTAGAAGGATAATTCCACTTATTATTTCCACTAGGCAATTGCTAAATCGGGCTAGTTAAAATGGGCTATGATTGAACCCTTTGATAACCGAACGGGTATCGCTTCGATCATGGTTTAACTGTTACCTAAACCGAACCGTGAAGGATGTTTTGCTTTTTTTCTTTATTTTAGTGTTACTTTTGAAATTTTCTAACGTTCGTTTATTATATTAGTGATAGTTTTGAAATCTCGTATTGCCCAATCATTGTTAGGGATTTTCGTCGTTTATCACATGTAAATTCCCCTTTCAATTGGCCACTAAAAAGGAAAAGTCGACAGACTTGACTCTTAAAATGCTGATGGACTGCTAAAAGAAAAACACTTTCGTTTCACAGCAAACATTATCAAAGGGTGTCTACAAGGGATCCATTAACAAATGTTTTATAAGGATATGTCCACTTCATTCTTGTTTTTTTGACGGTCAGGGGTGTCTAGTAAGTTTATGTTGTGCGGAAGTGTTAGCAAACACAGAAACGGACGTGATTATTTTCTATGTAATTGAACAAACCACATAAAAGAGAGAGAGAGGAAGAGCAATCACAGAGAACACAGAGATATACGTGGCTCGGTAATAAATACCTACTCCACGGGCAGTCAGACGATCGAGGGTTTCACTATATGGAAGTATACGGATGTCCAAAGGGCTAGAGATGAGATCTCAGAGTTCCTCTCTTTTTCTCTCTTAGAAAAGTTGCTCTATATGCAATACGATAAGCAAAAAACTAGCGATGAACCCATAATTCACTGATCAGCAAAAAACTAGCGATGAACCCATAATCCACTGATTAGACTGACATATGTTAGGTACAGCCGAAATCCATAATCCACTGATTAGGCTGACAAACTAGCGTTGAACCCAACAGAGCTAAATTAGAATCATTATCATCATCAGAATGCACTATGTTGACGTTGGAACCATCCTTGCCCATTTTCTTGGGACAATCTTTCTTCCAAAGGCCCTTCTCCCGACAATAGGCACATTCATCCTTAGCAATTCTACCAGAAGTTGAGGCCCTTCTCCCCTTAGACTTGGAGCGACTCCGATTACCACTATTCTTCCTATTTTCAGACCTGCCCCTGACAAATAAGGCTTTTTTAGTATCTCCATGTGCATGCGTATCCCTCTTGTGATACTCATTGTTCACAAGAGCATTAAAGACATCATCAAATTTAATGGTATCCTTCCCATGCATTAAAGTGGTAGACAGATGGTCATAATCTTTGGGCAAGGAATTTAATAATAGTAGGGCTTTATCCTCATCTAGAATCTCAACATCTAGATTTAACAAATCAGCAAGTATTTTATTATAATCATTCAAGTGCTCGGTCATCGATATACCTGAATGATACTGAAATGAGTTTCTTCTTCAGATAAAGGCGATTCTCCACGCTCTTAGTCATGTACTTGTCCTCGAGCTTTTTCCATAGGACCTTCGCATTTGTTTCCCGCATAACAAAATACTTCTGATCCTTGGCAAGACACATCCTGATAAAACCGCACACCTAGCGGTTGATCTGATCCCAATCCCTTACATCAACTCCTGTTGGATCAGAACATCCATAACTTCGCACTGCCACATACCGAAGTTATTTTTGCCATCAAATTTTTCCACGTCAAACTTCGCACTCAACATAATTGGCCTTGAAGCCCTAGGCCGATAACTCGATTCAGTTTTGGTGGATTCTCCATCTTTTGGAGTTTTACCAGATTTACTGGATTCTTCAGACATCGTTCTTCAATAACAAAGCAAAAATCACCAGAAGCAAACCCTAGATCGAAAACTTAGAGCTATGATACCAGTTTGTCTGATGGTTGGTACGTACAGAATCTGATATCGCTGGGTACTTTAGACTCCACAGGTTACCGGATTACCATTGAAGGTGGAGCTCTAAAGGTTTCGAAAGGTGCTATGGTTGTGATGAAGGGCATTCGACAGAACAATTTGTATTACCTGTAGGGTAGTGCAGTTGTAGGTGGGTTAGCTGCCGTTTGTAGCAACATCGGGGAGGATGATTCTAACACTACCAGACTCTGGAATATGCGTTTGGGTCATGCTGGCAAGAAGGCCATGCAAGGCCTGCTGAAGCAGAATTTGCTGAAAGGTGCCAAGACCTGCAAGATGGATTTCTATGAACATTGTGTTCTGGGGAAGCAAACTAGAGTCAAGTTTGGCACTGCGATTCACCAAATGAAGGGTACGCTTGACTACATTCGTTTGGATGTCTGGGGGCCAGCTAGGGTTGTTTCTCTTAGTGGTAAGTATTATTTTGTTTGGATTTCTCTCACCGTGTTTGGATTTATTCCATGAAACATAAAGATGAGGTGCGTGATATTTTCCTTAAGTGGAAAAAGTTGATTGAGACCCAGACAGGTAGACAGATCAAGCGCCTTAGATCAGACAATGGGGGAGAGTATCGATCCGATCCTCTCTTCGATGTGTGCAAAAAATTTGGTATAACGCGGTACTTTACGGTGAGAGGCACACCACAGCAAAATAGTGTGGCAGAGAGGATGAACCGTACTTTACTGGACAAGGTACGGTGTATGCTATCGACTTGTGGTTTAGGTAGACAGTACTGGGCTGCAGCAGTGACGTATGCATGTCATTTGGTCAACCGTTTGCCATCCGTTGCACTTGAGGGTAAAACGCCATTGGAGTTATGGTCAGGTAAACTTGCATCAGATTATGATTCCTTACATATTTTTGGTTGCCCTGCTTATTATCATGTTAGGGAATCAAAACTGGATCCTAAAGCCAAGAAGGCATTGTTCTTGGGCTTTATAGAAGGTGTTAAGGGATACAAGTTGTGGTGTCTCGATTCAAAGAAGGCGATCATTAGCCGCAACGTAACCTTCAATGAATCTGAGATGATCAAGCCGCCTATGCAGGTTGTGGGTAATAAAGTTGCTCAGAAACAGGTGGAGTTAGAGACCTCGGTGGTTCCTCAAGATCCGGTTCAGTCAGTTGAAGATGACAGTGGGGTTGAATCAAATGATAGTGATACAGTTGAAGGTGAAGTTCTAATAGAAAGTTCTTCGCAATAGCAGAAGCAGAAAGATTCCATTGCAACGTCTCGACCCAAAAGGGTCATCCGTGTACCCGCAAGGTATGTTGACATGGTTGCCTATGCATTGCCGGTTATAGATGCTGATATCCCGTCCACTTTCAAAGAAGCTATGGGTAGTCCAGAAACTGTGGAGTGGAAAAAAGCAATGGGTGAGGAGATGACTTCTCTTCACAAGAATCAGACATGGGATTTGGTTCCGCTTCCGAAAGGCAAGCAGGAGAGTGGTTGCAAATGGGTCTACACCAAGAAGGAAGAGTTAACAAGGAAGGGTGGTATTCGCTTCAAAGCAAGGCTAGTAGCCAAGGGCTACGCACAAAAGGAGGGAATCAACTACAATGACGTATTTTCTCCTGTTGTGAAACATGTTTTAATTCGCATTTTGCTAGCTTTGGTAGCTCAGTTTGTTTTGGAGTTGGCTCAGTTAGATGATAAAACTACATTCCTACATGGTGATTTGGAGGAAGAAATTTATATGTCTCAACCTGATGGTTTTCGTGTTGCTGGTATGAAGAAGTTGGTTTGTCGATTACATAATTCTCTCTACAGGTTAAAACAGTCGTTGCGTCAGTGGTATAAACGTTTTGATAGCTTCATGTTGAGTAAGAAATACACTCGGAGCCAATTTGATCATTGTGTATATTTCAGAAAGCTTGCGGATGAGTCCTTTATTTATTTGCTTTTATATGATGATGATATGCTGATCGCATGTAAAAGTCTGGCAGAGATAGACAGGTTGAAGATTCAGCTGAGTCAAGAATTCGAGATGAAGGACCTTGGGGAGGCACGTAAGATTTTGGGGATAGAGATTACTCGGGATAGGGTAAAGGGCACCGTTCACCTAACTCAGCAGCAATATTTGAAGAAGGTGCTTGAGCGGTTCGGTGTAGGTGGTAGTTCAAAACTGGTGAGCGTACCACTGGCCGGCTCCCCATTATATGCTTAGTGCTTCGCTATCTCCCATTATAGATGAGGAACGAAAATACATGGCGACCGTTCTTTATGCAAGCTTGGTTGGAAGTCTGATGTTCACCATGGTCTGCACGAGACCTGATTTGGTACAGGCCGTCAGTATGGTTAGTCGTTACATGCACGATCTTGGTAAGGTGCATTTGCAAGCGGCTAAGTGGATTTTGCAGAATGTTCTGAGGACCGTGAATTTGGGTTTGAAGTTCGAGAGGTGCGCATCAGTTTGTGATCTGGTTTCTGGTTTTGTGGACTTGGATTATGCGGGTGATTTGGATAAGAGTTGTTCAACAACTGGGTATGTTTTTACCATGGTTGGTGGGCCGGTGAGTTGGCGATGTACTTTGCAGTCAATGGTTGCACTGTCCACTATTAAGGCCGAATATATGATGTGACTGAAGCCGTAAAAGAGGCAATCTTATTGCATGGGTTGATGGCTGATTTGGGCATTGGGCAAGATCACGTCGTCGGTCATTGTGACAGTCAGCGTGCAATTCATCTTGCAAAGAATCAGGTGCATCATGCTCGGACCAAACATATTGATGTCTGCTTTCACTTTGTTCGTGAGATCATTGATGAGGGGGATATTCTGTTGGAAAAGATTGGTACTGCGGACAATCTGGCTGATATGATGACTTAGGTTGTCACTGGGGTCAAGTTCCAGTGTTGCGTGGACTTGATCAATATGCAGCAAATCTGAGCACCTTTGGGTGCATGCATGCGCCGTTGGGCGCTCTGATGGCAGTAAGAGCACGATTCGTTTGGGTATTCTGGTTATCTGGTTTTTTGGTTGCTGCATGTCTGGTTTTCTGGTTCATAGTCCAATATCTTGCCAAAGTGGAGATTTGTAGTTTTTGGCTCGTTTTGGACATCTCGGCCTCCGTCGTTCGGACCAGCGCGTGTTCTACGTTTCTAGAGCTTGCTGATTTTTTGGTCCGAACCAGCGCACACTTGGTCCTAACCAGCGTGGGCAAGACAGATTACTATATAAGCAAGCAATTTTTAGGGTTTTTGCTTTGTTACCAGTTTGTTGTGCGGAAGCGTTAACAAACACAGAAACAGACGTGATTATTTGCTATGTTATTGAACAAACCACAGAAGAGAGAGAGAGAGAGAGAGAGAGAGAGAGAGAGAGAGAGAGAGAGAGCAATCACAGAGAACACAGAGATATACGTGGTTTGGTAATGAATACTTGCTCCACGGGCAGTCAGACGATTGAGGGTTTCACTATACGGAAGTATACGGATGCCCAAAGGGCTACAGATGAGACCTCTCAGAGTTCCTCTCTTTTTATCTCTCAGAAAAGCTGCTCATATGCAATACAATAAGCAAAAAACCCTAAAAATTACTTATGTAGTAATCTGTTTTGTCCACGCTGGTCCGGACCAAGTGTGTGCTGGTTCAGACTTGGTTCGGACCAAAAAATCAGCAAGCTCCAAAAACGTAGAACACGCGCTGGCCTGGACCACGGAAGCCGAGAAGTCCAAAACGAGCCAAAAACTACAGTTTATGCACACCTCAACTAATAGCTCCCTACTCTGGTCAAAGACGGACCATCCACACTGGAACTAGATAGTTCACGAGAAATACTTTTCTGCGGCTTTACTCCAAGGAATAAACCCAATTAAAAATACAACCCTTTCAGGTAGAGGCTTGAAGCAGGTTTATTAGCAGCAAAATATGGCGATTGGCTGTAAGCATGACCAAACTAAGAAAAACCACACCAACCTTTTATGTCCCTCCCAACTAATAGCAATGAAGTAGCTGAAATATGTTTTCCCATTCCTTTTTCAGCCGTAGACGGGTGGCACGGGCACAGCCTCACTATACGGTATGGGCTTGTGTTGTACAATATGAAATCTTAAGTGGCCAAGTGGTCAAGTCATTTTTAGGTACACAATACAAGCAAACACGAGCACGGCATGTCACACGCACAACTTGATCATTTCTATTTATGCATAAATCATATTGATTCATTAAATCTGATTACACAATAATGAGAATTGTTCTTTCTACAATCAACTAAGTAACATGGATAGCTTCGAATGATCGATTCTTGAAAAGCATGAAAAGTTACAAGGCCAGAAAAAGCATGAAAAGCATGGTTATGCTTCCTGGTATTGTCCCGATTCAAAAGTTACAAGGCCAGAAAAGGATGATATGCTTCCCGGTATTGTCCCGTCAACGGCTCAACTAATCCCTACCTACTATGGCCAAAGGCAGACCATTCACAATTTTTTGGTTGTCTTTATTTAAATTTTTTTCGCGTTTGTTAGTTTTGAGCTAAACTTTTACGTATTATTGGTTCATCTCGATGAGAGGAATTGTAAAAGTAAAAAATTATGACTCTACACAAGTGTTTATGCAAAAATCAAAGAAAAAGTTCAAAAAATTGATTTTTTGAGCTTTACCATAGATATTTTTCAAAATATTTGTGTAAAATTCATATATTTTTTTTTCCTTTTCAATTCCTCTCATGGAGACAAACCAATATTATATAAAGGTTTGGTATAAAACTTGAAAAAAATAATGTCAAAACTAAAAAAATGTTCACAACTTGTTAGTTAATGGAAACACCCAAATACCCCGACTTGGACTTCTAGAATCAACATCCCTGCATTTGCACGTACAGCCAACCACCCAATTCCTAGGGTACTTCAATAACCCTAGCTAGTGAGCATAGCATCAGTCCAAGGAGGCGTCTTAATTGGGTTCACACTACCCTTTTGACAATTACAGTAATTTTGCTACAAATTTTATGGCCCACGTACAGTGGAACAAAAGATGGAAGACAACCAAGTCAAGTGCAGTCTGAGTCCAAAGTCTTGTTGATATTATTTACTAGCATTATCATCCCCCGCGTGCACGGCCAGCTCTACAATTCTCATTAATTAATGAAAAATCATAAATTTTGCACAATTACTATGTAGTATTAAAATGAACCAAGTAGAATTAGTCCTAGCTATAGTTCATCCTTATGGAGGAGCTGCGCGCGCGAAGACCAAGTGCAGTTTGAATCCAAAGTCTTCTTGATGTACTTATTTATTTGATTCAGGTGATCCCTATTACTTGGATCAGATTTATTTTGAAACCAGGGGGCATGCAGTTCACTAGTATATGTGTGCGTTTTCTCTTGTTTGAGACATGGGAACTCCCCCTTTCATAATTTTTGCACCAAATAACCAGAAACACGATAACGCAAGGGTTGTTTGGGGGCCAATTTTAAAAAATTAAATATGCATTTTCCTATTATGGGTGTTCGTGAGCCAATTACAAAACATTCTTTTCAACTGTATTTGGCGAAATGAACTGGAGAATAAGAACTTAAAAATCACATTTGGAGGAGCTACAAGGATCTTTATTCCATGCAAATCATTTAACACTTTTACAAGGAATTTGGAACCATCGAAGAAGATACATTTATGGAGCCAAGATCAAGATCTCTTATCGGATCTCGTGTCTTCGATAAATTTAACATCATGCACCTTCTCAGTTACTGAATACAAAACGAAAATTGGAGGATTACGAAGCCACAGATTGAAAGTCTTGGTCATTGGATGGTTCTTCCAATTGTCTTGATCAATGATAGGCACATTGAATTCAAATGACTTGGGCATGCAAGACTTTGATCCAAAATACTTCCAAAGACTCCAAACACGCTTTCTTGGAAGAATTTTTTTTTGCTTTTATCCCCCGACTATTCACATGTGTTGTCTCGACAAGAGCAATAGGATTGATATTCAATGTACACCTAATAATTATTGGGAATGGTATTCCATCAAGATTATTTTGGTACAAATATTTTTGCAACCAAAACAATGCGCAGGTAAGCCCCTAGAAATGGGTAAATTTGTAACATCCAAAAAATGGGGTAACCAACAACAAAATACGTAACTATTTTGAGATTTATCGCACACCTTTACCCATAACTTCACCAAGAAATGCTTTGGGTCCTTAGGGAGTTGTTTAGGGGGGACATAATGCTTGAGCATCGTCTATTAAGCAATGAGTTCAATTTTGTTAGTCTAACAAGCAATTCGGTGGCAATTTACCACACCAATAATAAAAAAAAATGTGCCCGTTTCATTTAGCTTATAATGTCAAACTAGGCCGCAAAACACAGCTCTGTAGGGTCTTGAGAAGGATTGTATTTATGAACCTTTACCCTCGTGAGCGGAGAGGCTATTTCTACGGCTCAAACATGTGACCTCCAAGTCACATTGGGACAACCTTAGTAGCTTACCGTTGGAGTTAGACCGCCCTCCAAGATACTGCTCACATATGGCACTATAAATATGGGGGTGTGTGTGGCCATTCTAAAGAAAAGAGACACACATGTGGTTTTAACGGAAAAGTGTATAAAACACTTTACTATCGCGTGGTAATCACTATCCAAAAAGTATGTAGTTATTTTGGGGTTTAACATACACCCTTATTTGCAAAGACGGAGCCATTTTTTTGCGTAGAGAGGCAAATATAGGCAATCAGAATTTTTTTTGATGACAAATTGTTTTTCAATGTAAAAGTAGGTGTTATTTAAAAAAAAAAAAATTGTAGAGGGGGCGACAGCTTCTATTAGCCCCTTTTTGGCTCCATCCTTGCTTATTTGTTTACTATTCCAAATACTGCTTTGAGTCCTTCGAAAGCTATTTTGAGAGACAAAAGATTTGAAGCATTGTCTTTTAGAAGAACCGATCGAGTTCAATCCCGTTTGTCTCTTATGGGCAAAAAAGTGCTCGTTAAATTTTTGTTATTGATGTTTGAAAGGATGTGATTCTAAGAGCATCTCCAATCCAACACTCTCCAAATATCTATTTGAGAGGATCAAATTAATCTATTTTATTTGAAAAGTAGATTTAAAGGATTGTACTATTTATCTCAACTCCAACACAACACTCTATTTCTCAACTCTAACACATATTTGGAGGAGATCCTCTATTTTTTCCTTCATCCACCATATTTAGAGGATCAAAGTTCATCCTCCCAAATGAAGGGGAGTTTTAGAG
Organism: Rhododendron kiyosumense; assembly: GCA_019656275.1. Taxonomy (NCBI): domain Eukaryota; kingdom Viridiplantae; phylum Streptophyta; class Magnoliopsida; order Ericales; family Ericaceae; genus Rhododendron; species Rhododendron kiyosumense. The sequence goes on along the minus strand of BPLS01028602.1, from coordinate 70,129 downwards.
GATGGGTTGGAGAATATTTTTTCTCCAAAATGAAAAAATGGAGTATGGGTTGGAGATGCTCTAATGCCCTTCCTTTTAGATGATACATCTTCGAGTTACTAAAATACTGTGTAGCTTGATGTCGAAAGGAAAAAAAAATCCTAAAACCAAAGTTGTAGTAGTCGCTGAATTGAAGACCAATTGGAGTCATTGGACCCACGGACTCGGATTTTGAGTCACCAAAATTAAATGCTAAGTCTTGATCATTGGATGGTTCTTCCAATTTGTCTTGATCAATGATAAGCCCTCCGTTTCAAATGACTTAGGCATGCAAGACTTTTGATCCAAAATATCACCAAAGACTCCGGACGTACTTTCTTGGAATACTCTCTCTCTAAGCCTAAGCCAAATAACTTATTTTAATGTCAAAAATATTGGTTTATTGATTTATTTGTATTTTTATTTAAAAATTTAAATTTCAATCGTAGTTTTATACTTTTTAAATTTCTCTCATCATGATAAAGTAATAATTTACAAAAAAATTCACAAAAAATTAATGAATGCAAAAAAATTTGAATAATTAAAAAAAAAAATCATTTAGCTTATTAGGCCAAACAATCCAACCTATGAGCTATGCCACAAAGAGGCAGCAAGTGGAGAATCACTAATATGTACTTTTGTATGTTCTCTGTTAGTTTTGGGGATAAGGAAATTACTTTTACTAAAAATTGGAATGTAGAATCCATCGATGAAATAAAGCAATCGATAGAGATAAATCAAATTTAGCCAAACCAAACCGGGCTTGCTTGACTTGATCGAGGTTTCTTTAAGCATGATTTTCATAACTTTTTATATAAAAGAGTCCTAAAATAAGATTGTCCGGTGCTCCACACTTCGCAACAGGGGCAGAGCCACCCTCAGTGAGTTTAAAAACGTTGCTGTCGATTATACTACCTTGTTAATTAGATTTCCGAGTATATTACACGTGAATACATCTCTCTCTCCTCGAGTCCAACGGCACACCTTACTCACCTAGAAATCTAATAAAAATCTTGTTTGATAGATCTCATTAAGATCTTTAATACGGTGCAAAAAAATTGAAAAATTATTTTTCATTTACATTATTTTTGAGTTTGAAAATATGAAATAAGTACTTATTTTTTAAGAAGGTGTTCTGGAACGGGGCCTAAGCAAAAATTTAGCTAATTAGGATGCGTAAGTGCGGGAAAATCCGGTCTTCTTAAGTTGTAAGATGGCGTCGTTTCTCAAGATAATTAATCTAGAAACACAAAAATCAAACTTTGAGGTGCTTTAGTGAGTCGATTTCTAAAGATAGTATTTGCTTCCACCAGATGGTGTGTATTAGGTTAGAGCAAATCTGTTTTCAAGAAACAATGAAGCTCGAACTCAAAATTATTTTTATCTGCATTTGAACAAACGAAGACAAACAAAGTATCCACTAATCAAAATGTAGCACTAATATTGTATTTTTGGAATAATAGAATATAAATAAGCCTAAGATACTAAGAAGAGAGTGTGCGGAGCGAGCGAGAAAGCAATTCAATGAATTGGGAGATGGTGTTGTGCAAGGGTGCACATCCGACCCGTTGACATCGACAATGAATGGTCCGAATTGCTAAACACTTGGACGGTTAAGATTAAGCACAACACCAAGCAATTCGGATCACTGATTGCCAAGATTAACGGTTTAAATGTGCACAGTACCATGCCTCACAGACCTCCCCGGGTTCCTTTCTCATGAAATTTTAATTGTAAATCGAATGACTTTACAAGGGGTATGCTTATAGACTTATATAGGCATGTCTTTAGTAAACATCCATTAGGAATGGTCATGTTTTTTCAAGACACTAATTAGTAAAGATGTGAAGACAAGTAATTAAGAAACATCATGCCTCTTTGTATGCATCCTTCTTTGAAGACTCGTGTCTCTAGTCGATGTTAATTTAATTGGGAAGGGTCATGCCTCCTGTAGGAACCCTTATATTTCATATCTCTTCCTAAAAATCACATCTCTTCTAAATAAATATATCCCAATTTAATGTGTATTATAATTATTCACATAAAGTAACAGCTCATGTGAAAAATGTTGCCTCCTTTCACAAAAAAATCAACATCCTTTCAAAAAGACCTCAAACCAAAATCTATTTATTAATTTGAAAATTTTCGACAATAAATGCATAAATAGACCGATAACCGGACTTTAACCAAAACTTGATATATGATCATCTTATTGTACTCTAGCTACTCGAAGCAATGCCTAAATGTATTTTGTTAAAAAAATTCAGATAACTTTGTTCCAATCTTAATTTCACACCTTTTAATAGTTTGAGGAAGTACAGTTCATTCAACCATCTATGTTTGCATTTTCCTACGCTCGATCCCTTAGCGGGGGTGTGCATAGCATGGTGTTGATATATTAGCAGTCGTGGATCATGAATTGGTATTAAATTCGGAATGGGTAAAGTTGACGATAGCCGGACACTGCTCCACTAGGGTAGGTGATCCAATACCCCCCGATGTGGACTTTTGGAGTCAACATCCCTATATTAAATATTGGTCCTGAACCATAAACATAATTGCGCTGTTTTTCTAGTTGGTTTGAATGATTAAGTTCTCATCCTTATTTTCAAATAATTCTTAAACGAACCTCCCATTCATTACCTTCCATTTACTATGCCACATTTATAATTACCTTACCAACCAATTCCCGAACGTAATAAATTTATTGAATATGATAAATTTAATGTATTTCTTAAATCAACAGTATGACAATTTTGACAAAATATGATGAATTCAGGATCGTCACATAATAAATTTGTGAAAATACTAATGACAATTTTGATTAACATGATAAATTTCAAATAGTGAACATTTCGGCAAATAAGATAATTTGTTACGCACGAACATTTGTAAGCACGATAAATTTTATGACTAGAATATCCCGAACATAACAAATAGGTTAGAAACATGATAAATAGCTTACAATTTCATATATTATTATCATGAAATATTTCTGCAATTTTTTCATGAACACTAAGGCTCAAAAATCACAAACCCATCAGATTACAGCATCCACACCACGAGCTAATGGAAAAGGAAATCTGAGCTTTCAACAAGCATTCTCGAACTGATCCACAACTCTTCTTCACTGTCATCAAAACGTAAGAATCCCAACGGCATGCACCAGTTGCTTGACCGATTCCTAGTCCTAAAATAATGGGTGGCCCCAAGCGTAGGGCGAAGACCGACGTAGCATAATATCCGGTAAGTCCGGAGTCGAATCCACAGAGATGGTGATGTGTGTTGACTTCAAAACTCGGGTTGTTCCAATTTAAATGGGCTCTTAGGTAGCCACCCCTTGTCGTTTTGGTTGAGATTAACTAAAACCTAGAAAATTGATTGTACTTTTCAAATAATTAAAAGAAAGGTATGGTCGTAGGGTTCATAGCACTTGTAACTAGTCCGGATTAACCTGCTATGTTTTGGAGTTCTTAAAAATATTTAATTTTAGATTGAAAAGATACCTCGCAAGATGCGAGACCCTATGGTCGCCGTATACCCATACGCAGCGAAGAATGAGTTTTGGACCCCCATTCCCCCGTTCACATGGGCTCCGACGATGCCCGGGTTCGTCCGCGGAAAGTATTTTCCAATCCAAAATTGTTTTTTTGTTCGATAAAAAGAGCAGTGCCCGAACTAGCCACGGTGTGCTAATCACCCCGCGACCCTACCTTAACGACTACTCACTCATAATTAAGAAAGAAAGAAAAGAAACCCTAGATTGCATTATGCTTCTATTGCTTGGAATGAAAAATAAACAGGAGATCCAAACCAAACACAAACAATCGAATAACTTTAATGAAGAACGAAAATTAAAACGGATTACCAGAGTGCGAGTAATTGAATGAAATTTCAAAAACTTGAAAGGAAAAGAAAACTGTAAATGAATGAACCTAAATCTGCAACTGTAAAATAATCTCGGAACTCCTGACGTCGCTCCGTTCTTCGTTCCGCCTTTTTTGTCCCAAAAAAAAAAACCTTCTGATGGCAGCCCCGTTCTTCGGTATGCAGTAGGGAAAAAAAGTGATTGGCACTTTTTTTCTTCCCGCCTACGAAAAGTAATCTCGGCAGCCCTCTTTTCTATTTCGTTTGTCAGAAAAGTCGTCAGTCAGAGCTCTCAGCAAAAGGTCCCCCCAGTCGTGTGTGGGCTATCCTTTTATATGCTATTGTACCGCCTCCATAAAATAAAACCCTATTCGATCTTATGTTGCGCGTCCAAGCCGTAGGCCAGCTGCCGAGAATGGGCTTAGGCTTAGTTCTTTCACGTGGCCCCACCTGTTAAGCACCATGGAGTAATAAACATTGGGCCCACCAATTGATTTGCAAGTTATGTTCACCAGGCTAGAGAAATTAAGTTTAGTGCTAAACTCCTCACTTCATATTCACCTCCAAATGGACTAATTTCAAACTCCGTTTAATATTTCCCTCTTGCATATCCTTTTATCAAAACCTTCAAATACCTACAACACAAGGATTAAGTTTTAAAACACCAAGTAATAAAATAAATAGACTTAGCAAAGTAAATTATGGGCTCTTATGTGAACATTTGCGCGCCTATCACCAGTCATTACCATGTCGTAGTTATCCCGCAAAGACGCACCACCGTCACGGCCCGACTCTACTCGAATCCAACACACAAATCTGACTGAGTATGATCACAATATAACATGAACTGGAGACCAATTAAAGGAAAAATATTCCTTCGGGCTACTAAGAACAATTGAAGGAAAAATATTCCAAAGAACAAAAACTGCAGTACTCGCTGAATTGAAGACCTATCGAAGTCATGGGTTCCATGGACTTCAATGCTAAGTCTTGGTCGTCATTGGATGATTCTGCCAATTTTTCTTGGTCAATGATAAGCCCTTCATATTCAAATGACTTGGGCATGCGAGACTCTGATCCTAAATAGTATCTCCGAATAATACTTTCTTGCTAGTTTTTTCTGGCCTTCTCTTTTTTGTCCTTATAGTGCAATGTAAGTGTAAAAGATCACTTTGTCCGTCTATTTTTGTCCCCATTTATTTGTTGTTTTTCACCCAACATGAACCAGGCAGTTTCGTTTGCTAGAATGATATCTAGCCTTTGTGTACTTACATTGCATATATATTGTTTGAATCCATTTATTTTGAAACTAGAGAGCAGTTCAGTTGTAGATTGAAAGGCCGGAAGGGGATACGAAAATAAAGCAAGTAGTTATGGACTGAATCACACCCTAAGAGTGAAGCTAGCTTCTCTTTCCTCATCAAGATTATTTTTTGTACAAATATTTTTGCAACCAACACAATGTGCATGTAACCCCCCAGAAATGGGTAAATTTGTAACATCCAAAAAATGGGGTAACCAACAAGAATACACAACTATTTTGAGGTTTATCGTACACCCTTACTCATAACTTTGCCAAGAAATGCTTTGGGTCCTTAGGGAGTTGTTTAGGTGGGACATAATGCTTGAAGCATCGTCTATTTTTTTTTTTTTTGCTCGGCTTGAAGCATCGTCTATTAAGCAATGAGTTCAATTTTGTTAGTCTTACAATCAATTCAGTAGCAATTTACCACACCAATTATAAAAGAATGTGCCCGTTTCATTTTGGATATTGATGTATGTGACACCTAACCTTCTTATGGCCTTCCTGTTAGTTGATATTTCTATTTCTTCGAGTTACTAAAACAACACGTTTGATTTCAAAAGAAAGGAAAGGGAAACAAAATTCCAAAAACAAAACTATGGTTCTCGCTGAGTTGAAGACCTACCGGATGGGTTCCACTGAGTTAAATGCTAAGTCTTCGTCATTGGATGGTTGTGCCAATTTGTCTTGGTCGATGTCGATGATAAGCCCTTCATTTGAGCCCTTCATATTCAAATGAAGGGCATGCGTGACTTTGATCCAAAGACTCTAGATATACTTCTTGGTGTAGTAGTCTTTTCTGCCTTTTTTCTTTTTTTTCCTCCTAGCTAGCTCGCCTAATGTAAGTGTACGAGATCACTTAGCTTGTCTATTTTTTTGTCCCCAGTTATTTTTGGGCCTAAACCTATTATTGGATGGTTGTGTCAAATTGTCTGGGTCAATGATAAGCCCTTTATATTCAAATGACTTGGGCCATGCAAGACCTTGATCCAAAATATGTCCAAACGATACTTTCTTGTTAGTCTTTACTTGCATTTTCTTTGAAAAAATCAGCTCAGTTGAATATGAGTAATGTAAGTATACGAGATCACTTTGCCCGATCATTTTTGTCCCCAGTTATTTGTTGTTTTTCGTCCCACATATACAAAATAATGGCGGGGCCTAAAACATTATGCATCATTTTCAAAATGTATTTATAGTCTTTGGGACTAATTACAAACCAAAAATACATGTACAAGTGTATATCTACTTTATAATTAACCTCTTAATTTAGTTATTCATTGGATTAGTAAATGAAAAGTATCTTACACATGCATTTAATTGTTTGACCCGAGCAAACGAAATTCCTATAGCTCCACCCCAAGGTGCTAGTATAGATAAGATTGTAAGCAAAAAAACCTATTCAATCAAATTAATTCAAGAGTCTCTATCTTTTTTCCTTGTGGAATTCAAGGACTACTTGTGGATTAAAGTAATTATCTTGCCTGCAAGAACCATATCTAGCCTTTGTATACTTTCCGCTATGTTAGATCTCCCTTGTGAGCTTGTTTGATGACTGGTCTAACGGTTTGAGTTGTGTCAAATTCCCTAGTAGCCTTGGTATGTGACCTGTACGAACCAAATACCCAAGAAGAAGATAGTTTTGTTCCAGGCTTTCTCAACATTTAAGTTTGAGTAACTACGATTCGTTCAACTATCTTTGTTCGCATTTTCGTCTGTTCGATCCCTATAGCATACCCAGGGCGGCCCTAGCCCTAGGCCCGCCAGCGCCTTGGGGCCCTATTTTTTCCCTCCGGAAAAGGGACTCCATTTGAATATGAGTTGCATATTGTAAGCAGAAATCACTACGTGATTTTCTGCATTCTTTAGATACATGTAGCAATGCTGAGCTGGCAGTCAATTAGTTTAGTTTAGTTTGTTAGTTAAGAGCTAACTAATTAGAGATTAAGTGGGAGTATATAAGCTCCAGTGTATTCTGTGTCTTCTTTCAAGAGAGATGAATGTCGTGAATAGAAAAACCCTAAAAATCAGTTCTTGATCTGTTTTGGATTCTTGAATGAGAGTTGTGTTGATTCTTGTGTATTTCCATACATATATTGTTTGAATCCATTTATTTTGAAACCAGAGAGCAATTCAGTTGTAGATTGAAAGGCGGGAAGGCCAGGGGATGCAAAAAGATTTTTTTTTGAAGGCATAAGAAGATGAAAGACATTTGAACACTTACCATACAACACCAGTTGCAGTTTGCTAATTTCTTCTGCCTTCATGTCTCCGAGCATTCCTTTTCAGCCTCTTTCCATTTCTGTTTCCAACACTTTCAACCGTCTTCACAAGCCATCGAGGTTTACCAAACGAGAACATAAGATAGCCCATGACAAATCCAACTACCAGTCCAAATCCATACCCTGGCAGTATGACTTCAATCCCAACCAAATCCACTCACAGGCTCTGAATCTTCTTCTTCAAATGTCGACGGTGGTGGCTGTGTTGCCTTACGATCGCCGCATTTATTCGACAATGGAGGTCCGCATAACGCCGAGTTGTTGATGTAAGAATCATTCAAAAATGTATCGAATTGTTTTCCTCGAGGTATAGGCTCTACTAGGCAATTCTGTGAAAGGTTGAGAGTTCCGAGAGAGATTAAATTCGTGAGTTGTCGAGGGATCTCCCCAGTGAGCTTGTTTGATGAGAGGTCTAACATACCATTCAAGCTTCGTCATATTCCCAATCGACTTTGGTATATGACTTGTGAGGCTGTTGTGTGATAACTGATAAGTTCAGTTCTCGAATTGAATTTAGCCCACCGATGATCGCAGGAATCTCACCGTCGAACTTGTTGCTTGATAAATCAATGGCTGTAAAAATTGTCAGGATTTGTTCCATTTCAATGGTTGATCCTTTGATTACCATAGTCAACGAATCATAATCATATGTAAGAAAGCTTTCTGTTGTCATGTAATCCAAACGAAAATCTACTTCATCCACATTCGTCATTGCTTCAAATTTTGTGAAGTACATTTTTGGCAATGGAACCAAGAAAAAGTTGTTTGACATGTCAAGAACTCGCAACTTCGGGAAGGGAATTGTGGTCTTGGAAGTCGGGATGGACCCATGCAATTTGTTAGATTGCAAGATTAGGACTTGCAAGTTGGGTAAATTTCCCAACCAACGCGAAAATTTGTCAACGAACTTGTTTCTTCTCAGAGCTAGCACTTCCAAGTTTCTATAGTTAACCAAAGACTTCGGTATTGGCCCATCAAACCCATTGCCATTAAGATTGATAGATTTCAATCTATTTCTTCTATTTCTCCTGGTAAATGAATCATGAATGGTGCCAGAGAAGTTATTTATCTATAGTTCGAGCAGAATGAGATTTTCATTGAATCTATTTGATTCAGGAATCGTGCCAAAAAAGCTATTTTGTTGGAAGTTAACTAGAATTTCTAAATGACTAGGATTCCTATTCCTATTCGGTTTAGGTTTATTTAGTATTTTCCTATAAATAGAGACCTTAGGGATTCCCAGGGTTATGGTTTTTTCTTCAAGGGCTTAGATATTAGGGTTTTGTTCATCTCTTAGGTTCCACCAATGATTTGTGTCTTCTTTTTGGGTTCCACCAGAGATTTGTTCCTAGATATCTGTTTGGTGCCTTAAATAGAGTTACGGGTATAGCCGGCTCTTTGTTTTTCTCCCCGTTTATAGTGAATCCTCTTGCTCTTTTCCCCATGGAGTACATTCTTGCTTTGTGCTTGAGCGGAACCACGTATATCCATGTGTTCTTGTTTATCGCTTGTTGATTTGTTATATTCTTAATTTCGTGTTCGGCACAATAAATTGGTATCAAAGCTTCGGGTTTCAATCCTAGGCTTTTATTTTCCGCTGCGTATGGTGCAATTAGTGACCGTTTCAATAGCGACTCGTTTTGAAATTGCGAAGTTCGATGGGCAGAGCACTAGCTTCAGTTTATGGCGTATTAAGATGAAGGCTTTGCTTGTTCAACAAGAATTACACATGACTTTGTTAGGGAAATCGAAGAAGCCTGTTGATATGCAGGATAGTGTGTTTGAGGATCTCCATGCGAAGGTGCTTAGTTCGATTCAGTTGTGTTTAGCTGATGATGTGCTTCGCAAGGTCGGGGAGGAGGATACGTCTGCCGGTATTTGGCAACCATATTTTAGACTCATGTGAATGAATGTGAAAGGACGACCACAACCGGCAATAGCGAAATTCGCAAGTGATTGATGTTTCAATAGTACTAGAAGATGCCTTGAAGTGAGGATTGAAAAATTAAAACACCACACATGCATGTGTGAAACACACTTGCATCAGTCAAGCAAGTGCTTCCTACAATTTCTTTTTCATGTGAAACGCATTTGCAGCAGCCAAGCAAGAACCTGATGTTTTTTGGGGGTTCAAGCCAACCGACTAGATTCAAAAAATCTAATAAAATTTTGTTTTTTGACATACAAGTTGATTTTTCTATGATACTGTCTCCATTGAATCATTCATACGAAGTCAGAGAACCTAAAAAGTTGCTCAATTCTGTGAGTACGCAAATAATATAACTCTACCAAAAACAAAATAAAGTAGCCTTGTAAATTGTTCATGCTAATCCATTAATCTTAATGGTCTTTCTCACAGATGGGTACCAATTGGTCAACGGTTATAGTTGAGGGGGTCCGTATGAACGATTTTAAATATTAGAGAATTTTCGTAGAAAAAAACAATAGTTGAGGGAGTCTCCTTGTACTTTCACCTAAACATCAAATCGTGATATGGGACTACAAATGGAGTATGCATAAAATCCTGGGAATTAAGGAAGGAAAAATTCCTTTTTGTTGTAGTGAGATGACATGTTTACAAAGTAATGATCAATATTCAATGCAGGGTTTGGCCTAACTTTATTGTTAAGTATTTTGTATATTTTTGTTTTTCATAACTTGTTAGATTTGCGATAATTTTTTTTTTTAAAGAAGAGAAATATAATGAGGCACACTCCAAAGAGTGCAGATACTCCTGCTATCTGAGCCGGCGCTAAGGATGAAACATCTACATGTTCGCATTTTCCTTTGTTGCAACTTAATTGACATGTCATCATCTTAGTGTGGTCTAGCTACTCGAAGCAATGCATAAATCTATTTTGTAAACAAAAACTTCAGATAGTACTATTTTCCAATCTTTCTTAGCTTTTAAGTTTGAGGAAATATGATTCATTCAACCCTCTATATATGCTCACATTTTCCTATGTTCAATCCCGATAGCAAACCCAGGCCATATGTTCAATCCCGATAGCAAACCCAGGCCTGGCTAATCAAAAAAAAAAAAACCCAGGCCCGGCCCTAGCGAACCACCGTGTGCCTAGGGTCCCCTTTTTTTTTTTTTTTCTCCCCTCCCCCAAAAGGGACTCCATTTGGATATAAGTGGCAGATACTTGTTGAATCCATTTATTTTGAAACCAGAGAACAATTCAATGGTAGATGTGTATTTTCTCTTTTTCATTTCAAGACCAGAAAGGCCGAAAGGGGATACAAAATGATTGATGGAATACATTGTTGGGATGAGATAGAGAGTTCAATATTACTCACAATACACAAAGAACTTACATTAATCTATACTATTTCTTTTAAATGTACGAAAGTGTTTCCTACTTTTTATTTTCCAAAAATTCCCCAGTCCGTTGCAATTAATTCCCACCCCATCTTATGTCTCTTCTCAACGGAGGTAATATTAAAAGAAAAACCTTCATGCTGAAATAAAAGGAAAACCCGTGAAACAAAAGTTACGACTTACGAAACGTCTCAAAGGAGTACCAACCGGGAACAAACCGAAAAAACCGACAACCGTTCATTGTTTGTTTTTTGGGGGGAAGCAATCATTCAATATTCTCTCTCTCTCTCTCTCTCTCTCTCTCTCTTCGATATCAGATTTGGTCGGATTCGAGCGCCATTTTTGTGCCGTGTTTAGATCCCTGATTTATTTCGCTTCCTGGGTTTTAACGTTTTGTTGAATCTTCTTGTGAATTTTTCCCTGGGTTGTGTGCTTCAATTCGACGTAATCGGTTCTCTAATTCTTGGGTATGGATGCATTTTCTTTTTGCTTTCCGAGTTTCAATCTTCCGTTGGGGTTTCGTTGATACAGAAATTGGGTACTGCTACTCATGGTTACTTCAGTGGAATATGTGTTCTCTCCCATTCTAGATTACGAGCGTTTGTATTTGAGAAGAGAAATTGGGGATCTGGGATCCTTTGCGGTGAAAATGGAATGGAGAAAAGCATTTTGTAACGAAATCGCCTATAGAAAATATCGGTTTCCCGAAGGATCCTGAAGAGCGCACCGGGTTACTGAACCGGCACCATTTTTCCGAAGGAGGCATCGGGTTTCCGTGCAAAATTCGGTATCTATATTACTTTTTAAAACCTTCCATCATTTTCTTGATTGAAACACTTGTTGAGAATAGATAATTGCTTCCCTGATATCACAAAATTCCGTGTGCCTTTGTGAACACCCATAATCCCCCATTTCTACTTGCATTTCACATGTTCAATGAAATGTTCGAGAGACGTGTGGATGGATAGCCCATCTTGCAACCTTCGAACAATTAATTGATTTCATTAGTGGATCAATCGTTGGTTAATATCTCATCAACATAGTGTATAATTTTGGTGTAGCAGACAATTCTTGGTAAATGTTTGATAAACTTTTTACATTACCTAGTAAGTTGAGTCCCCATACTTATCCTCAACGTTTTATTGTATTTAAGTGGAAAAGTAATTTGTCCTGTCCTATACATGTTCACGTGTATTCCTGGTGTGCTCGGTATCCCTGGCATGTCTTGCATGGATACGGCAGCGACTTAGGTGTGTGAGAGCTTCACAAACACGATTCCTGTCAGATATGCATATTGTTTCTTGTCTTAGTGGAGTAGCATGCATATATATATATATATATAAACGGCTGCTGGTTTTGCTACTCCCTTTTTTGTTAACGTCACTCTCCTGCAAGTGTATTTTTGGCTCAAAAATACACTTGCAGGGCACCAAAAATACACTTGCAGGGGAGTGGCGTTAACAAAAAGATAGTGGCAAAATCATTTCTTCCCATAAAAACTGTGGTTTGGTAGATTTATATATGGGATGATTATACTTATTTAAAGCCAAATCATTATCTCTCTCATTTTAAGAAATGATTTGCACGTTAAGTTCTTGACACATAGCTTTCTTTTTCATTGTAGATGTATATTCTCTTTGCTCATGTGTTGATACATGATAGCTAAGAAGCATGGACACTTCAAAGAAGGTGACGTGTGGATGTCCTATATGCGTTGGACACCGACATTTCTTGGGCAGTCCTGGACACCTGCCGATACTTTGATTTTCTTGTCCATAACTAGAAATAAAACTCTTCCTAGATGCTTACTGATACGTAATTACCAAAGTTTGGAATTTGGCATATCAAACTATAATAATGCAAAAGAACAAGAAGATTTTGGGGGTTTTCGGGGAAGACCTATGTGAGCACCTTTTGATAATATTGGTAGTTCTGGATGGTTATTGCAGGTTATGCAGAGGAGCCTAAATGTCAGGGCAAATAGGAGCATAAATTCCATAATCTAATGTTGAACAAGCTCGGCAGGTGAGAAGTTCTTTCATCAGATACATAGTGGAAAGCGCCGGCATTCTAACAATTGTCCCCATTACAGTTTAAGCAAGAAACCATGTATTCGGATTTAGAATTCCTCCATGACTGGTGGAAGCAATAGATGTCTTTCTAAGACTCCATTTTCCCTACTTTTTATACTTTTTCATGCCTTTTTTTTTTATTTTTTATTTTGATGGTTGTTTCTATACCTTTTTCCCCTGATTGGCTATCATCACAATGAGTTAGCTAACTACTTGAGGCTGAGGTATTAATGGTTGTACATCTTCATGTGATTAGTCATCGTATTATTCTGAGATGGATTTGTACTAGAAATGGGAAAAAGGCATGAGGATAAAAGAGAAGTTGAAAGAGGAAGAAAGGAGATGCATGATTCAAGACATTTGTGTAATGAGATTGTTAGAGATAGGAAGTTGTAGGCAAAGACAAATTAATGACAAGAAAAGAAAAAAAAAGTAATGATTTGGCTCATTTTTCAGTTCCAATATTGGCATTGAAAAGAGAGACTGAAAAAATAGATGAAGAAGAGTGAATAATGATTGGCGCTGATAAACTCTGGGGTTTGATTGTAAGATCTTGTTACGTGGACAATGTGTTTGTTGATGTATGGAGTACTCTCTTTGTTGAAAACACGAAATGAACAATTCAAAATTTATGTCAATTACTAACGATTTAGAAGTTTTTTTCATTTGTTTGGAAATATAAATATGGCTGAGCATTATGGTCATCATTGTGGAACTTTTGGAAACATACTACTATCAAAGTGCCGAAGTTTTATCTTTGAAATGTTGAAATTTGCATTTATGTCTAACATAAGACCTTTGTGAAGTGCACAAGTACTACAAATTTCATGAGAAGAAAACTCCTTTTGACAAACTCCAAGGGGTCAAGTTTTGGTGTATGTTTCATATCCCTTTTAAGCTTTGTATACAATTTTGCTACTTTTTAGTTTTTGGATTGAGGTTTGCATGAAGAAACCTGAAGGCGAATCAGAAATTGAAAAGTCGGGATTCATTGAAATATTTGGTGTCTTTTTATTTCAGTTGGTGTGCGTTTTTCCCTCCTACAATGTTGCATGGTGTTTTTCTCTCCGTTGAACAACAATGGATTTCAGTTTACTGAATTGCATTTTGCATTTATGCTATGGAACCATTGTGGTATCATTTTCATTTATGGTAATGATGTGGTATATATTTTCAATTATGAAACTGTTGTTTTTTGCTCCTTCCTTTTGAACCTCATTGTCCATTCACATGATTGCTCACACGTTTTTTTCATCTGGTGCGGCTTGCGTTAGCTTTTTCCTTGTGACTTGTATTCATATGGAGGAAAGTTCTGGAGCAATCTCTTACAATGTGACTGCAGATGGAAAATTCACTTATTATCAAGGATATTCCCTGTCAACCAATCATTCTTGTTATTATGTCTGCTTTCTTGCATCTTTGAATGGAAATGAAGCACCTAAAGGAGATGGGATAACAAGAATGGGTCTTTCTCAGTTAAATCTTGGTATGAGAGGTGTATCCACTTGCTCCTCTCCCACTATTTCCCCTCACATGTTGACGCAACATGAATAAAGCTCTCTCTCTCTCTCTCTCTCTCTCTCTCTCTCTCAATTTGTGAGTGAAGCTTATTAACTCATGTTGGACTTACCTTCCGCAATGTGCACACAGTAAGTTAATCGAGAAAATGTTTCCACTTGATTTTCCCTTAACGACGACAAAATACCATGTGCAAAGCACGTGCAATTCCACTAGTTTCTCAAAAATACTTGCACATTCAAACACAATTCAGTCTCACATACACACAACGGTGGGGGAAAACCGTCACATAGGGTTCCCTTCCCTCACTAGGCTCTCTCCGTTTACGTCGCCCACACACTGTAATGCATTCATACACAGTCATATATTAGCTAAAGAAAATCTCTCGATCACTCATACAACTTACCTAATCACAACAACACATTCGTTAATACAACCTCCATCGATCTTGTTTCCCAACTGCACCTCACACACAATGCAATCAAGATAACTTCGATCCCAACATACAAAAGTAGGAAATTTTGTAAACAAAGCCAAGTAATCAGGGACTGAATCACTCTAATAATGAAGCTATTCTCACTTTGCGGTGCTGCTCTTATTCCCATCTCCCGTCTGATCCGCCAAGACATCGTAACACATACCTTACAAACCCTTCGCATTTTGCTAATTTCTTCTGCCTCCATGTCTCCGAGCAGTTCTTTTCAGCCCCTGTCCGTTTCTGTTTCCCGCGTCTTCAACCATCTTCACAAGCCATTGAGGTTTTCCGATAAAGAACATAAGATATCCCATGACAAGTCCAATTACCAGTCCAAATCCATACCCTGAAAAAATAACTTCCCAACTAAATACACTCACAGGCTCTGAATCTTCTTCTTCAAATGTCGACGGTGCTGGCTGTGTTGCCTTAGGATTGCCGCTTGTATTCGACAATGGAGGTCCACATAACGCCGAGTTGTAGATGTAAGAATCATTTGAAAATGTATTGAACTGTTTGCCTCGAGGTATAGGCCCGGTTAGGAGATTCTGCGAAAGGTTAAGCGTTCTGAGAAAGGTTAAATTCGTGAGTTGTCGAGGGATCTCTCCAGTGAGCTTGTTTGATGAAAGGTCTAACCATTCAAGCTTCGTCATCTTCCCAAGCAACTTTGGTATATGACCTGTAAGGCTGTTATGTGATAGGTTGAGTCCTTGAATCGAATGTAGCCCACCAATGATCTCAGGAATCTCACCCTGGAACTTATTTCTTGATAAATCAATGGCTGTGAAAATTGTAAGGATTTTTTTCATTTCAATTGTCGATCCTTTCATCACTATATTCAATGAATTATAATAGACAATTCTATCGAAACCCTCGGTACTCATACCCGCGGTTGTCATGTATTCCAAACGAAAATTCACTTCATCCACATTCATCATGGCTTTGAAACTTTTGAAGTACTTTATTGGCAATGGACCAGTGAAATTATTGTTCGACATATCAATAACTCAGCAACATGGGGAAGGGAAATTTGATCCTTGTGGAAGTCAGGATGGATCCATGGAATTTTTTAGAATGCAAGATTAAGATACGCAAGTTTGGTAAATTTCCCACCCAATGCGGGAATTTGTCGGAGAACTTGTTTCTTCCAAGATCTAGCACTTCCAGGTTTGTGCATCTAACTAGAGACTTTGGTATTGGCCCTTCAAACCTATTGCCATTAAGATTGATGGTTTTCAAGCTATTTGTCATGGTAATTGAATCATGGATGGTGCCAGAGAAGTTATTCCTCTGTAGTTCAAGCACAACGAGATTTTGGCTGAACCTAGTTGAATCAGGAATGGTGCCAGAAAAGTTATTTGAAGAAAGAATGAGTTGGGTAAGGTTTGGGAGTTGGAAGGTTGAATTTGGAACAGTACCATGTAGGAGGTTGTTGCTCAAATCAATAACCCTTAACGAAGCGGACTGAAACTCAATTGTACAACCAATCAGTTTGTTAGAGCTGAGATCTAAGTACTTGAGTGCGGGTAATTGGAAGACCCAAGATGGGATTGTACCGTTGATCAAGTTTTGGCCTATGAGCAAAGTGTGCAGTTTTGGAGGTACAATTACTTGTGAAGGAAGAGGACCAGTGAGAAAATTGTCTGACACATCCAAGATCTGAAGTTTTGACAAGTTTGCAACCCATGAAGACAAGGAACCGGATAAGGGACCAGTGAAATTATTTTGTGAGAGGTATAGTGTATCGAGATTTCTAAGGTTTGAAATTGAAGTTGGGAGGATACCACTCAAATGGTTGACTGAGAGGTCTAAAAAAGTAACATGTGCAAGGTTCCAAAGAGAAATAGAAATGGGTCCATAGAATTCGGAATCAGAGAGTCCCAAGAACTGCAAGAACTTCAGATTAGCAAGTGAATCAGGTATTTCTCCAGAAAAATTTGTGTATGATAGATCTAAGTACCAGAGAGGATAGCTCAAATTGATGAAATCGGGTAAATAACCCGAGAGACCCTTATTATCCCATATATCCAACTTATGTAGATTAGGTAAATGAAATATTCCACTAGGAAATTTTCCATGTAATCCACAAGAGCCGAGACCGATGGATCTTAAGGAAGTCAAATTGAGCAAGGATTTTGGAACCACAGAAGAAGACATGTGTATTTGTTCAAGATTAAGATCTCTTAAGTTGGATAAATTTTGAATGAGTAACTCGAATCCACTTTCTTCTAATCTCAAAGCACTATTGAAAGAGAGATCAAGCGACACCAGTTTGTTTAGGTAGGAGACTCCAGGCGGGACTTCTCCATGTAAACCAGATTTTCTGAGACCGAGGGTTCTTAAAGAGGTCAAATTGAGCAAAGATTTTGGAACCACTGATGAAGACATGTTTACAAAAGAAAGATCAAGATCTCTTAACTTGGATAAATTTTGAATGAGTAACTGGAATCCGCCTTCTTCCAAGCTCAAATCCGTATTGAAAGAGAGATCAAGCGACACTAGTTTGTTTAGGAAGGAGAATTCTAATGGGATGTTTCCTGAAAAAACAGAACAAGAGAGGTCGAGTTGCTTCAATTCGGTGAACCGAGTGAATTCAAGAGAGATGGGAGACATGGAAAAGTCATTGTGAGAGAGGTTGAGCATTAGAAGGTGGGGAAAGGAGAGGAAGAGGCTGCTATTAGGAAGGATGGAGCCTCGAAGCCAGTTGCAGCTAAGGTCGAGTCCAATTACTAGACCCGTCTCCCTGTCACACTCAACTCCATCCCATGAACAACAATCAGAACCGTTTTTCCAAGACTCCATCTTTGGAAAAGAAGTGATTCCAAAATCATCATCACATTCTTGAGAAGTCAGATTTATTGAAGGAAAAATTCTGTTTAAACTGCAGCAGCGCAAAGGTCTGTTCTTGAGTGTAGAGTTGGGCATGCAAACAAGTGAGTTGGCAAAGGAAGAGAAAGAAGAAGAGGTTAAATAGTTGATTGTAGGAAAGCCATACTTGTTGAAGGCCCATCTTTCCTCTTGAACACAGAAAAACGACAGATTTTCCAATTGAGGAGAAGTACTTGAAATGTTTTATAGGCATCTGCTGCAAACTAAATTAAATAACATGGCTTCCATCAGTTAATGATTACTGGGATGGTATTCCATCGGTTACTAGATAATACTTTTATCATATTTTCGGCAGAAAACAATGGTCTCAACTGCTAACATTGAGCCTCAATGATTGAGGGATGCCAAGTTTGCATAAGTCAAATGACTTATTTTTTTGTCCTTATTCAAAAAAATTTCATATGTGCTAGTTTTTTTGTTGAATTTTTGAGGATTGTTGCTTTGTCATGATGAGAGAAATTTAAAAAGTAAAAAAAAATTTTAATACAGACAAAAATAAGCCAATAAGCTAATATTTTTGTCTTTATTAAAAAAATAGATTTCAATCGTAATTTTTTACTTTTTAGATTTCTCTCGTCATGATGATGCAAGAATTCTCAAAAAATCAACGAAAAACTAACAAATGCGAAACAATTTGAATAAGGACAAAAAAAATAAGCCATTTGGCTTGTAATGTCAAACTAAGCCGCAAAACACGGCTTCGTAGGGTCTTGTGAAGAATTGTGTTTATGAACCTTTACCCTCATGAGCGGAGAGGCCGGCTATTTGTACGACTCAAACATGTGACCTCCTAGTCACATTGAGACAACTTTAGTGCCTTACCGTTTGAGCTAGCCCACCCTCCAAGATACTACTCACATATGGCACTATAAATATGGGTGTGTGCGTGGCCAATTTCTAAAGAAAGGAGACACACATGTGGTATTGACGGAAAAGTGTATAAAATACTTTAGTATCGCGTGGTCATCACTATCCAAAAAACTCACAAACAGCAACTAACGTACTAGTAATTTTCGCTGAGAAAAAAGAAAAGCATGCAATCATCAAGTCAAAACAAAGCAAATAATATATATCAACTACATGTGAAAAAATAAAATAGGATAAGAGGGTGAAAACAACTAAGAAAACTAAAAAAATAATACAAAGCATTTTTATATGGAGTGGCGGTAGAGGTGGGAAAGGGGTGGGTTCTGGTGGGTTGAAACGGGTTATGATTGAGCCCTTTGATAACTGAACGGGTATCGGCTCGATCATGGTTTAACTGTTACCCAAACTGAACTGTGAAGGATGCTTTGTTTTTTTCTTTATTTTAGTGTTATTTTTGAAATTTTCTAACGTTCGTTTTATTATATTAGTGATATTGTAGTGATCATAGTTTTGATCACATGTAAATTCCCGTTTCTACATTGCTTTAGTAATGTTGTGGTTATCAATTGGCCAGTAAAAGGGAAAAGACAGACTTGACTCTTAAAATATTGTTGATGGACTGCTAAAAGAAAAACACCTTCGTTTCAAAGCAAACATTATCAAAGGGTGTCTACAGGGGATCCATTAACAAATGTTTTATAAGGATATGTCCACTTCATTTTTCTTCTTTTTTTTTACGGTCAGGGGTGTCTGGTCAGTTTATGCACATCTCAACTAATAGTTCTATAGTCTGATCAAAGGCGGATCATTCATGCCGAAATTAGAGAATTCACGAGTAATTACTTTTTTGTGGCCTTACTCTAAGAAATAAACACGATTAAAAATCAAACCCTTTCAAATAGAGACTTGAAGCAAGTTTATTAACCTTCTAGGCCCAAAAGAACAGATAAAAAAGAAGGGAGAATTTTGCATAAGTCCACTATAGCAATTTTTAAACCCATCTAGTCCACTTCTAAGTTTCATAACCCACTAAGTCCACTAATAATTTTAATGACAAAAATACTCCACCTTAGAAACAAGGGTCTTGTTTGGCTAACACGAAAATGTATTTTTTTCATTTTTTTTCGTTTTTGTTGCAATCAAGCCTCCACCGCCGCCACATATAACGTTATATGTGTAACAAAAAATGTATTTTTTCATTTTTATTATTTTTTTATTGAACCCGCTACACTTAACATTTAACGTTTTATATGTGACAAATTTCTTTTTTTTTTTTCATATTTTTCTTGTATTGAGTTTTTAACGTTATATGAGTGATAAAAATTTCCTAACATACAGCATTGTATATGTGTGGCAAAAATTTTCTAACATGCAACATTTCTTTTCGGTTTTTCTTGTTTTTAGTTTTTTACGTTATATGTTGGTTCATACAAAACATATAACATTATATGTGAGTTTTTGAATATCTAAATATCGCAAAAAAAAAACATAATATATAACATTATATTTGAGTTTCTGCAGCTCTAAATCTCCAAAAAAATAGAACAAAATATATAACATTATATCTGAATTTCTGTAGTTCTAAATCTTACAAAAAAAAAAGAATATATAACATTATATCTGAGCTTCTGTAGTTCTAAATCTCACAAAACATGACATAAAATTTTATGTTCTCAAAACAATATCATATCTTTCCAACAATATTATAATCTCAAAAAATAACATTATATGTTCACATATCATGCCACCATTATCCTTATTTTCAGTCGTGCCTTGAATCCCAAGTTGAATGTTCATAAGGTCACATGCAGGGGGTCGAACTTCATTTTTTTACTGTTTCTTCATCAAACCTTCATCGTATCCCTCAAAATTTTGATTTTCTGCCTCCGATTAGCATTCCCATTACCTCTATATCTACATATATACATATTTAAAACAATATAAACAACATTAATTTATCTCAAAAACGAGATATAATATTATATGTCTAACCCAAGGAAAAACACATATTACACATGACAGAAGTTCACATATAACATTATATACTTGCTTCTGATAATATATGGATATATCCATATGTGCTTTTGAGAGGCCATTGCGCGGACCTATTCAATAGGAGAACATAAACCGTTATTAGTTCCTTTTTTTTAAAGTTTTACAGGACAAAATCTCATATACAACGTTATATGTTTTCTATACAAATATTCTCATATAACCATATATAATCATATATGGATATATCCATATGTGTTTTTGAGAGACCGCTGCGCTGATCAATTCAATAAAAGAACATATAACGTTATTAGTTTCTTTGTTTTAGAGTTTTATAGGACAAAATTAGGTACCAATGGCAAATTGTCACATATAACATATATGTCTATAACCAAACCACATCGCTAACCGAGTTTCAAATTACATATTTTCACGTATAAGTCGGAGAGGTCGCTACGTGGACCAATTCAATAAGTGATCGACAACGAAGAATATACCTTTATATATGACAGAAACTCATATATAACGTTAGACGGTACAAAAGGTCATATATAACGTTATATGTTCTCTTTATTAAATAACATAGAATATTTCTAATCTAGAATGCTATATATAACAATATAATATTGTATATTATTATACCCCTCTGACTGAGAATGTTTTTAAAAAATTACATTAAATAACAACAAAAACACACAAAAATATATTTTTTTTGTGACACGAAAATACACATATAACCTTATATATTTTTTCAAAAAACACAACCTGTTCCAACGTTATATGTCTAACCCTAGAAAAAAACACACATATAACCTTATATATTTATTCAAAAAACTCCAAATATATCAGAAGCAAGTCGGAGAGGCCGCTGCGCGGACCAAATCATAAGTGATTGATGAAAAGCACAAATATAAATTCACGGTGATTTACGAGCCAGTCCATCTCTGGCCATGGCGGCGGCGTTCATCGAGGGCCATAAATCACCGTGATTAAAAAATAAACTACTCCACAAGATTATATATAGATCTATAATATATACAGAGTTTAACCATAATACCAGTAGTACATGTGAAGAAGGTAGATTTTTTTTTTGTGGCTTTGGATTCTTTTAGCAGATCGTGCCTCCTGCTTGCCAGCTTTTTTTTAATGGGTACAAAGTATAAACCTCGTTCTCAAGAAAAAATAGAATATAGATAGATTTAGTCAGCCAATAAAAACCCATCAATTTTTATCTACAAATAGAGAGAAACACAAAACAAACAAACACATCCAGCAGAGCAGCTGGGGGGAAAAACTGAAGGAGTAAAGTATAAACCGTCCGATTGATTTGTGTCGCTATTGATGGAGCTCGGCCCCAAACCCAGAATGGCGATAATTGCTAGCACCGCCACCGCCACCGCCACCTCCCTCAACTTCGGTGACTAATTGTTGGTAAGCATCACCGTTATGGGCAGCGTGGGCCTGATCCAGTTCGTGGTGAGTGATGGAGAGCTTGTCAGTGTGGAGAATTTGGAGGCGGACGGTTCACCAAGGGAGGGGAGGAGAGAGGGAGAGGGGGAGAGGGGAGGCTCATCAGATCTATTTTGTGATCTAGAGTTTCTCTCTCTATATGTTATATAGAAGGGTTTTTTGGTCTTAAAAAAAATCTCTTTTTAAATAAATTGGAGTTATTAGGTTATATAACTATATTAGTGGACTAGAGGGGTTATGAAATTTAAAAGTGAATTTAGTGGGTTACAAATATGCTATAGTGGACCTCCTATCAATTTTTTAAAAAAGGAAGCAACAAAATATGGTGATTGGGTGTAAGCACGACCAAATTAAAAGAAAAAAACTCTGTTCATTTGCTCAATTTCAAATGAAGTACTTGAAATATGTTTCCCCGTTCCTTTTTCAGCCCTATATGGGTGGCACGGGCACAGTCTCAGTACACAGTATGGGCTTGCGCGGTACAGTATGAAAGCTTAAGTGGCCAAGTGGTTCCAGTGGTCAAGTCAATTTTAGGTACACAACACGAGCATGGTAAAGCACTAGCACGGATACATCATTTTTGTTTATGCATAAATCATATTGATTCATTAAATCTGATAACACAAAAATGAAAATTGTTCTTTCTACAGTCAACTAAAAAAATTGGATAGCTTTGAATGATCGATTCTTTTACTTCTCTATCATCACTAACAGGGGCGGACACTAGGAGGTATCGGAGGTCTCCCTTCCCCTGCACAAGTCCAAATACTCTCACTAATTATACTAATTTTTTAGGTTAATTTGGAAAAGTTGTATAGGATTCATAAATGGCAGTTGCGTATATACAAGGAATTGTACGCACATGGTTTGACCCGTATCCTATATTAACCTATATCTGATCTTTCTGTATTCCGTCTTTGGGGTGGAAAAAATAAAAATTGCTTGTTCTAATTTGCTTTTAATAGGTCTATCAAGAACCAAAACAACATGAAGTACTGGACAGGCCTTTAAGTTTCCCTTGTGTTTCATATGTCGACGAGGAATTGTGGCAAGCATATTTCATACTCATGAATGAATGTGAAAAGGACGACCGCAACCAGCAATTTCAAAACTGCCTTGAAGTGATGATTCAAAAATTAAAACACCACACGTGTGAAACGCACTTGCAGCACTCAAGCAAGATGCTGCTATTGTGATTGATGGTTCCTTGAAGCCAGCTGCACCTAAGATCGAATCCAATTGCTTAACCCGTCTCTCTTTCATAGATCACAATCGAGCCCATCCCACGGACAACTATCACAACGTTCCTTCCAAGACTCCATCATTGGTTACCCAGGGATTTCTTAAAGCATCACAATATCGAGAAACAGATTTATTCAAGCAAAGGTGTTGTTTAAAAGGAAGCAATACAAAGATTCAATTGCCCGAAAGTAAAATATAATAGAAAGCCCAGCTCTTCAGTGCACAGTTGGCCTCGTGTACTACTAGTGATTTGGAAAAATAAGATCAAAAAGAAGAAGAAAATTAAGAGAGACCAAACTTGGTTAATATATTCTAGAGGTTACTCCACCTATTGCCAATTGGTTTTAGGTTGGAACGCAAGGTTCTTTAAGGAAAGCCATACTTGTTCAAAATCCAGTGGCAGGTCGACAATCATTTTTGGGAGTTCAAGCCAACCCATTGGATTCAAGATAAACGCAATTATTTTTTTTTAAAATACAAGTTCATTTTTCTATGATATTGTCTCCATGGAATCATTCGTACAAAGTCAGAGTAACTAAAACGCCGCTCAATTTGTGAGTAAGAAGATAATATAACTCACCAAAAGTAAAATAAAGTAGCCTTACAAGATGAAATTGTCCCTTTCTGTGCTCCCCGGTTTTGTCTAGATTAACTTTTTTTTTCTTCCGAAAAAGAAATTTCCCCTTTCTTCCTTGCTTTAGGAATGTTGTGGCTACCAATTGGCCAATTAAAAAGGAATAGGAGGACTTGACTCTTAAAAGGCTGATAGACTGCTAAAAAAACACACTTTAGTTTCAAACCAAACACTTTCAAAGAATATGCGTACAGGGGTGAGAAATGACAGATATAGGCTTAAAGCAGAGCTTATTAACCTTCCAAGCCCAAAAGAACAAATAAACAAAAATGGGAAGATTTGGTGGTGATTGGCTGTAACCAAACAAACCAACTCTTGTGACCCGCCTAATCAATTGAAATGAGGTACCTGAAATATGTTTCCCCATTCCTTTTCCATCCCTTGAAATGTAAAATAAGGCATGACACGTTTAAAAGTAGGCACAACACGGTATGGGCTAGCACGATAAGACATGGAAACTAAATTGGCAAAGCTAGGCCGTCATTATGGGACATGCAACACGGGCGTGGTAAAGCACGAGCATGACACATGCACAACACGAGTACGAGTATATCATTTTTATTCAATTATAAATCAGATTGATCCATTAAATTGGATTACTCAAATTCTATATAATTTCTATTCAAGTATAAATCAGATTGAGCATTAAATTGCATGGCACGATGCAAATCCATAACCAGACAATATAACTTTCCAACCCAATCCATTTGAATATTGTGAATGACATTCTTGTTGTAACGTCGAGGGTAGTATCGTCAATCGCCATGGGCATAGGGCCTCTAATTTGCTTGCAGCAGTAAGCTACGTATATAAACCCTTCTCAGACCTTGCATATGCGGGAGTTTCATGCCCTAGCTATGCCCTTTTTATAGCTCTTCTCTGTTTCCTTAAAGGTTGCCTCAAGGTCAATTTGGCTGCTCAACTCCTTTTTAAACTTCAAACACTCGATCTGTATCCATCTGCTCTTGCTCATGGTTAGGAACATTGTGCATAAACAATGATCAAGTTGGCAATGCACCCACCAGTTGGTCTGGCCCCAAGTTCCACAAGCTTCTAAGCCAACCTAATTTAAAATAACAAGTGCAAGTTTATCTGAATTTAACAGTGACCTTCTCCCGAGTTTGACTTATGTTCACCCACACAGGGTCCAAGGAGGGTTCAGTTGGGATTGGAATCAGGCCTCAAAAGACTACCGTTCGAAGTGACAGCACGCCCTGCTGCGAGTAGCTCATCTCAATCATCTTTTGATCAGTTAGTTTATTAATGAGAGTAAATTTCTAAAAAATGCTTTGTGAGTCATACGTTAAGCTTGAAAAAACATAATCACAGATTCCTTAATATCCATGACGGACAAACACTGAAATTTATTACAGTGCTTCTCCAATACTTAATCTCCATATTACATAAAACTTCCCAATCCAAATTATATCTGACATCAAGAGCTAAAATGCCAAAACTAAAGTTGAGTAGCCACTTATTGCTTCCTTGACCATCTTCACAAGTAATTTCCCATTGTGCACCTTGCATATATATATGGATGGAAATAATTCAGTTTCATCAATAATAACATTTCGAATTCGAATATAGGAAATAAATGAATTGCAAAGAGTCCAGAGAAAAGCCAGAAATAAATGCATGCACGCACAGAAATGCTTAAAGCTGTTTGTAACACTTACAATGCAACAGCTGGTAATTGCATCGGCTAATTTCTTCTGCCTCCGTTTCCTATGGAAACCTTCCTAGTTCCTGCCAAGTTCCACAAGCTTTGAAATCATATTAATTTAAAAAAGCAAGTGCAATTTTATCTCAACTTTAACAACTGATTACATTTACATTTTGTCTCAATTTTATCAGTTGATTGACAGGGTCATTGGGTGCACAAATGTTTCATTATTTTTATTTTTATTTTATAGTTAATTAGGAGTGTATGGTCAACTTATGCATACCTCGACTAATCCTTCCTTACTTTAGTCAAAGGCAGACCATCTACGCGGGGACTAGAGAATTCACGTGAAATTATTTTCTCGTAGCTTGACCCAAAAAATTTAACCTAGTCAAGAATCGAACCCTTTTAGAAAGAGGCTTGAAGTAGGTTTATTCAACCTTCTAAGCCCAAAAGAACAGATAAAAAAAGAAGCAGCAAAATATGGCGATTGGCTGTAAGCATGACCAAAATAAAAGAAAAAAACACTCTGTCATTTGCTCAATTTCAAGGCTAGGCGCTGACAAACCACACCAACCTTTACATCCCTCCCGACTAAGAGCAATGAAGTGGCTGAAATATGTTTCCCCATTCCTTTTTCAGCCGTAGAAGGGTGGCACGGGCACAGCCTCACTACACGGTATGGGCTTGCAGGGTACAGTATGAAATCTTAAGTGGCCAAGTGGTCAAGTCATTTTTAGGTACACAATACAGGCATGGTAAAACACGAGCATGGAATGGCACACGCACAACGTGAACATGGATACATCATTTCTATTTATGCATAAATTAATCATATTGATTCATTAAATTTGATAACACAAAAATGAAAATTTTCATTGGCAACCAAATTTCATACTCATGAATGAATGTGAAAAGGACGACCGCAGCAGGCAATTTTGAAACTGCCTTGAAGTGAGGATTCAAAAATTAAAACACCACACGTGTGAAACGCACTTGCCGCCGTCAAGCAATTAAGTACTTCCAGCACTTTCTTTTCACATTTTCAGCAGCCAAGGAAGAAGCTGCTATTGTGATTGATGGTTCCTTGAAGCCAGCTGCATCTGAGGTCGAGTTCAATTACTTGACCCGTCTCTCTTTCACAAAATCACAATCGAGCCCATCCTACGAACAACTATCAAAACGTTCCTTCCTAGACTCCATCATTGGATACGAAGGGATTTCTCAAAGCATCACAATATCGAGAAACAGATTATTCAAGAAAAAGTGTTGTTTAAAAGGAAGCAATACAAAGATGCAATTGCTCAAAAGTAAAATATAGTAGAAAGTCCTGTTCTTGAGTGCACAGTTGGCCTCGTGTACAAGTGATTTTGGAAGAAAAAGGTCAGAAAGAAGAAGAGGTTAATTAAGAGGTTGTTTTTAGGAAAGCCATATTTGTTCAAAATCCAGTGGCAGATCGACGATCGTTTTTCAGGAGTTCAAGCCAACCCACTGGATCATTTTATTTTTTAAAATATAAGTTGATTTTTCTATGATTGTGTCTGAATCATTTGTACAAAGCCAGAGCACCTAAGAGTCACTAATTTTGTGATTAAGAAGATAATATAACTCACCAAAAGTAAAATAAAGTAGCCAAATTCAACGAAATTGCCCCCTGGGGAAAAAATACACTTCAGTCTAACGTTAACAAGTAGTACTATTTGCTGGCAGGCTTGCAGTTGCACGACGGGTCGTCCACTCGATTAAAAACATATGGTCATTGAACACATTTTGTGACTTAAAATTAAAGGCCAGGTCTTCCTTCATAAACTTGGCTAGTGATTGAGATTTCCAAGTCAAATCAATCCGTCTGATCATTCACATTGGAAGATAAGTCGAGGTATGAGTCAAAAATAATAATAAAAAATCAATTAATTTTCTAATAATTCAAGGTGCCCTAGTCAATTTAATCACACATCAACAAATCTTTAGAGAACCAATCCAACTGTAAGACATATATGATTTCAGCCAAGGATGGAGTCAGGGGACAAGTTGCGGCGGCAACCACCCACTACAAGAAATTTGGTCTTTGGAGACGAATGACAATTGTCACAGATTGCGTATTTTTTTTGTCACAAATAGGTGACGAAAAAAAATTCGACTAAAGGTCCTCCTTGATTCTCACCTGGTGACAAAATCTGTTTTTTGTCTCTTATAGTGCCTTGTCATAACGAAATATTTCATTACAAAAAACGAATAATTGCTTACCAGATATTTTTCCTGCTTATTGTGCTTACACGACAAAAAATTTTGTCACCAATTATTTCTTTTGACGACGAAAGATGAAAAAATTCCTTGCCAAAGGTGACCCACCGGTGACAAAAATTTTCGTCAAAAAGGACGTTTTCATATGGAAAAAATAATCCTACTTTCTTGCATCCCCTAGGTTTCGAACCAAAGGTCGTACGAAAACCCAAGCCTTCAAGTGCAAAGTTTCACAACTTTGTGGTTGTCGCCAATTGTTGTATATTGCATATGTCACCGTTCGCTAGTGCTTGTTACAATTGCCATTCTTTTTTCTGTTGATCGCCAGTGATTGTGGCACTATAAGAAATTTGATCTTTGGAGACCAATGAAAACCATCATAAATTACATATTTTTTTTGTCGACTAAAGATTGTCAAGGATTCCTACATAGTGACGAAATCTATTTTTCATCACCAATAGTGCCTTTTGATGACGAAATATTTCATCGCAAAAAATGAATATTTGGTGACGAAATTTTTTCCCTCACCTATTACTGCTTTTTGACAACGAATTTTTTTGTCACCAATTATTACTTTTGGCAACGAAGCGACGACGAAATTTGTCGCCAAAGGTGATCCATCAGTGAAAAAAAAATTCGTCACCAATGTAAGGAATCGGTAACAAACTTTTTCGATCACAAAAGACGTTTTCATTCGGGAAAAAAATCCTAGTTTCTTGCTCTTGCTTCATTTCGAACCTAGGTCAGTGCAAACTTCGACCAAATTGTCAATATTGTATACATCATATGGGAGTTAGCGGGGTGTTAGGTACACACACTTTTCAGTATATATTTCAAATATCAATGTATAATATCATATACGTTTGATATTAAAATGTATTCCAAACGTCATTTTGATCCTTGAATAGTAGACTATATATCCATATAGATAGTTTATTTTTTTTCCGGACGGAAATTTGTCTTATCAGCAGCTCCCTTTAATAAATCGAAATTTGTTTTCTCAGCAGCTCCATTTTCTGATTTTTGAACTCTAAGTTGAGTCATAAATGAGTGGTGCGGAAGAGTAATTTCAAGTTTTTTTAATTCAAGTCAACATTGAAAAATCAATTTCAAGGGTTTTTTTTTTTTGAAAAGGAACCAGTTCAACTTGAGAAGAAACACTTATTCAGAAGTACTAGTGACTCTTAAAAGGCTGATGAACTGCCAAAAAACACACTTCAGTCTCACAACACATGCACCGCCACACATGAAAAGAGGTACCTGAAAATGTTTCCCTATTCCTTTTCCATCTCTTGAAGTGTAAATCGGGCTAGAGCGGCACATGCACCGCCACACAGCACGGGTATGACACGCTTAAAGTCAGAGTACCTATGAAGTCGTTCAATTTGTGAGTAATTAAGTAGACAATATAACTTAAGAAAAGAAATGGATTGAAGGTACGGTAATGACTTCCTAGACTAATTGGCCAATTTAAAAATGAATAGGGCGGAAGACTTGACTCTTAAAAGGGCTGATGGACTGCTAAAAAATCACACTTCAGTCTCACAGCATACGCACCGCTGCACATGAAAAGAGGTACTTGAAAATGTTTCCCCATTCCTTTTCCATCTCTTGAAGTGTAAATTGGGCTAGAGCTGTACATGCACCACCGCACAGCATAGGTATGACACGCTTAGAAGTAGGTACAACACGGTATGGACTAACATGATATGGCATGGAAACTTAAGTGGCAAAGCTGGGCTGTCATTCTGGGACACGCAACACGGGCATGATAAAGCACGAGCATGTTACATGCACAACACAAGTACGTACGGATATATCATTTCTATTTAAGAATAAATCAGATTGATCCATTAAATTGGATTACACAAAAATGATTTTGTTCTTTCTTTAATCAATTGAGTAACTTGGATATCGATTCTTTTACTTCTTTAGTATCACAAATGGATTCAACAGGCACAACTGACCAAAAAAATGAGAAGATAAGTGCAAGACTAAGACGAGATGAATGAAATAAGGGCTATTTCATATTTATTACTAGCAATTTGACAATTCTTTGTTTCAACTTTAAAAAAAAAAAAATTGACTATTTTTGTTTGAATTTTTTATTTGTACATTTACAAGGTCCATCTAGGCACAGGCATGACACGACACAAATCCATAACTGGGCAATATAACTTCTCAACCAAATCCACTTGAAGATTGTGAATGATATTCTTGTTGTAATGTAACATCGAGGGTTCTGGTGCCCCCAAATTGCTGCATCCATTTTACAATGGAGATCCACTTGATGCTGAGTTGTTGATGTAAGAATCATTTGAAAATGTATCCAATAACTTGCCTCGAGGTATCCGTCCCTTTAGTTGATTATACGAAAGGTTTAGTCAGGGCTGCAAGAGATGTCAAACGTGTGACCTGTTGAGGGATCTCACCTGTGAGATTGTTTCATGAGAGGTCTAACGATTAGAGCTTTGTCGAATTTCTTAATAGCAACAGTATATAACCTGTAAGGCAGTCGTAAGATAAGTTCCCGTCCAAGAAGATATTGTCAAATTCCAGTGTTGAAGAACTGAATACCCAAGAAGAAATTGTACCACTGATGAAGTTATGGCCTTGTGACGGAACAAGACTTGAGAGACTATTATTTGATGAATCTAACATAAGAAGATTAGTTAGGTTTACGCCTAACACGACGGATCCTGTGAAGGTTATTATATGTGAAAGAATAAAACCAAACAGATTTTTCAGTTTTGACAATGATGAAGGGAGCAAACCATGAAATTTATTGTCTGCGAATCTTACCAAGTGAGGCACATAAGGTTCCCTGTTAGACATAGGAATGGATCCCTGGAATTCACAATGAGAGGAAGACAATACCTTCAAGGACTTCATATTCCCGATTCAGTTGGGGAGTTTTCCAGAAAATGCTTTGGCTCCTTTTGGGAGACATAAGGTTTGAAGCATCCTCTTTTAGAAGATTTGAGCTTAGTCTTGTTCGTCCTACAAGCAATTAGGTGGCACAGCATGCCCGTTATATTTTTTATCTTGACGTATGAAAGGATGTGATACCTAATTTCCTAATGCCCTTCCTATTAGCTGATATTCCTTCAAAATATATAATATACTGCGTTTTTATATCAAATTTACAGAAATAAACAAATAAATAAACAACTGCAGTTTCTATAATTAGCAAGACTTTTGATCCAAAATATTTCCAAACAGACTTTCTATAGCATCTATGTTAGCATTTTCCTTTGTTCGATCGATCCATTTGGATACAAGTGGCAAATCTTATTTGAATCCATTTATTTAGAAACGAGAGAGCAGTACAACATTAGATCGATGTGTATATTCTCTTCTTCCTTACAAGACATGAAAGGCCGGAAGGGGATACAAAAAGACTTATGGAATACGCAAGTACGAAATTTTGTAAAGAAAGCAAAGTAGTTATGGACTGAATCACCCTAAGAGCAAAGCTTCTCACTTCACTGTGCCATTTTTATTCCCACCTCCCATCAGATCCACCTCTTACGATCAAAGTTTTTCCTCAGAGAAATGCCAGAAACCCATATCTGAGACTTGCAAGAGATTCAAGCCTCTTCCACCATATCTGAGAAATTCGAATTCTTTAGAAAGAAAAACTTAAAACAAAATCAAGCGGATATACACAACAAGATAGTTGTGGAAGGCGTGAAAGACATTGTAACACTTATGACTTACCATACAATACCATTTGCATTTTGCTAATTTCTTCTGCCTCCACATCTCCGAGCATTGCTTTTTCGCCTCTTTCCTTTTCTGTTTCCTACACCTTCAACCATTTCCACAAGCCATTGAGGTTTACCGAACGAGAACATAAGATATCCCATGACAAGTCCAACTACCAGTCCAAATCCATACCCTGGCAATATGACTTCCCAACCAAATTCACTCACATGATCTGAATCTTCTTCTTCAGATGTCGACGGTGGTGGCTGTGTTGCCTTAGGATCGCCACACGTATTCGACAATGGAGGTCCGCATAACCCCGAGTTGTTGTTGTAAGAATCATTCGAAAATGTATCGAATTGTTTTCCTCGAGGTATAGGCCCCGTTAGGCGATTCTGCGAAAGGTTAAGAGTTCCGAGAAAGATCAAATTTGTTAGTTGTTGAGGGATCTCCCCTGTGAGCTTGTTTGATGAGAGGTCTAACCATTCAAGCTTTGACAAATTACCGAGTGACTTTGGTAAATGTCCTGTAAGATTGTTGTGAGATAGGTTGAGTCCTCGGATTGAATTTAGCCCACCGATGCTCTCAGGAATCTCACCCTCGAACTTGTTTCTTGATAAATCAATGGCTGTAAAAATTGTAAGGATTCGTTTCATTTCCACGGCCGATCCTTTGAGTACTATA
This sequence comes from Rhododendron kiyosumense, assembly GCA_019656275.1. Taxonomy (NCBI): domain Eukaryota; kingdom Viridiplantae; phylum Streptophyta; class Magnoliopsida; order Ericales; family Ericaceae; genus Rhododendron; species Rhododendron kiyosumense. The sequence goes on along the minus strand of BPLS01028602.1, from coordinate 37,876 downwards.
GTCAATGAATCATAATAAACAATTCCATTGTAACCACCATTTCCTATGTACTCCAAATCAAAATGCACTTCATCCACATTCATCATTGCTTTGAAACTCTTGAAGTACTTTGTGGGCAATGGACCAGTGAAATAATTGTTCGACATGTCAAGAACTCGCAACATGGGGAAGTGAAATTTGGTCCTTGTGGAAGCCAGGATTGATCCACGGAACTTGTTAGATTGCAAGATTAGGACACGCAAGTTTGGTAAATTTCCCAACCAACGCGGGAATTTGTCTAAGAATTTGTTTCTTCCGAGATCTAGAACTTCCAGGTCTATACAGTTAACCAGAGTCTTCGGTATTGGCCCTTCAAATCCATTGCCATTAAGATTGATAGATTTCAACAAGAAAAATTGGTTTGAGGTAATTGAATCATGAATGGTGCCAGAAAAGTTATTCTTCTGTAGGTGGAGCACCTCGAGATTTTCACCAAATCTTTTTAGTTCTGGAATGGAGCCAGAAAAGCTATTTGAAGAAAGAATGAGGTGGATCAAGCTTCGGTGTTCAAAGGTTGAATTTGGAATAGTACCATGTAGGTGATTGTTGCTCAAATCGATAATCCCCAACGAAGAGGACTGAAACTCAAGTGTATGACCAATCAGTTTGTTATAGCTGAGATCTAAGTACCAGAGTACGGGTAGTTTGAAGACCCAAGGTGGGATGGTACCACTGATCATGTTTTGGCTGATGCTCAAAAGTTGTAGTCTTGGAGGTATAATTACTTGTGAAGGAAGAGGACCAGTGAGACTATTGTTTGACACATCCAACATATAAAGTTTTGTCAAGGTTACATCCCCTGAAAAGAAGGGACCTGTGAAGTTATTATCTGAAAGGTCTAAGTAAGAGAGATTTCTAAGGTTTGAAATTAAAGATGGGAGGATACCACTGAAATTGTTGGATGAGAGGTCCAAGACAGTGATTTGTGTGAGGTTCAAGAGAGAAGTAGGAATGGATCCATGGAATGCGCAATCAAAGAGTCTCAATTTCTTCAAGGACTTCAGATTACCAATCGAGTCCGGCAGTTTTCCAGAAAAACTTGTGTGATAGAGAACCAATTGTTGGAGAGGATAGCTCACATTCATGAAATCAGGTAAATAACCCGTGAGAGCATTATTGTACCGTATTTCAAACTCCTGTAGATGAGGTAAATGAAAGACTCCGCTTGGGAATTTTCCATGTAATCCATAGTATGGGAGACAGAGGGTTCTTAAAGAAGTCAAATTGAGCAAGGAATTTGGAACTACCGAAGAAGATATGTTTACATGGCGAAGATCAAGATCTATTAGCTTGGATAAATTTTGAATCAGTAACTTGAATGCACCTTCTTCCAATGTCAAATCACTATTCAAAGAGAGATCAAGCGACACTAGTTTGTTTAGGAAGGATACCTCTGGTGGGACTTTGCCTGAAACCTCACAGTGTGAGAGGTCAAGGTGTGTCAATTCGGTGAACCGAGCGAATTCAGGTGGGATGCGAGACATGGAAAAGTCATTGTAAGAGAGGTTGAGCTTTTGGAGGTGAGGAAAGGAGAGGAAGAGACTGCTATTAGGATGGATGGCGCCTTGAAGCCAGCTGCAACTGAGGTCGAGTCCAATTACTTGACCAGTGTTGTTGTCACAATCAACCCCGTCCCATGAACAACAATCAGAGCCCTTTTTCCAAGACTCCATCTTTGAAAAAGAAGCATCACAAAGCCCAGAAACAGACTCGTAGAAGGAAAAATTTCCTTTAAATTGCAGCAACGCAGAGGTCTGTTGTTGAGTGCAGAGTTGGGCATGTAAGCAAGTGAGTTGGCAAAGGAAGAGTAAGAAGAAAAGGCATACTTGTTCACAGCCCATCCTTAATCCTCTTGAACACTGAAAAAAAAAAGGTACAACAACGAGGGAAACTACTCTGAAAGGTTTTGTAGGCGCCCGCTGCAAACTAAAATAAAAAAACAAGGGTGCTATTTTCCGCTGACCAAAAGAATGCGTAAATAACACAAAAAAATTGCGTAACTAACCAAAAAGTACGTAGCTATTTGAATCCAAAGTCTTGTTGATATACTTTTGGAAATATCAAATTTTAAGCCAAAAAAAAAACCTCAATTTTTTTGACTTTATTTTTTTTGCTTTTGAAAAGTGGTTATTTTCAAAAATATTTAGACAAAAATATTTTTTTTTTACTTTTTTAAGTCCTCTCGTCGAAACAAATCAATTATCCCATAAAAGTTTGGCGCAAAATTAACGAACACTAATTTCTTTAATAAGAACAAAATCTCCAAAAAAACACTTTTTGCTTAGTACGTGGAACAACACCTTATTTACTTGGATCAGATTTATTTTGAAACCAGGGAGGTTTGTTCCATGTTTGAAACTTAATAACTCCACCTTTCCTAATTTTCGCCCCAAGTAACCGGAAACAAGATAATAGGGTGTTCGGGAGCCAATTACAAATTTCAATCTATCATAATAAATTTTGCAAAATGAATTGGAGAATGCAGGATCTAAAAACCATTTGGAGGAGATTCTAGGATTTCGATTCTACGCAAATCATCCAAACACTTTTACAGAAAATTTGGAACCACCGAAGAAGATATGTTTATGTGGCGAAGATCAAGATCTCTAATCAGATCCCGTGACTTGGATAAATTTGGAGGATGATTAGAGTTATAATCTACGCGGGGGATGGTTTTGTGCGGGACACTAGCTGAGCCGTCCGTTCGGCAATCCAATGGTCCAATTTTATCTTGGCAATGAATGGCTCGAATGCTATACGATGGAGATGAAATCTGGATCGTTGTATTACCGAACAGATAACTCTTCCGCGTTGTGAAGATTAGCATCTAGGAGAAAGATCACCATTTTTTTCTTTAGTTTTTCCTGCCCAAACTCCACTATCTAGGTTTTATTTTATTCAAAGGCTATCAGGTCAAAAAAGCAAGTTGTAATGCTAATGGCTATGTTTGGTTGAGAGTTTAGTTTAGTTTAGTTTTGATAGTGGGTGGAGAGAGAAATATGGTAATGATTGAAAATAGTGATAATGATATGAGAAAGTAATAATTGAAGAAATAGAGTAATGATTGAAAAAAGAAGTAGGGTAATGATTGGAAAACAAAATGAAAACAAAACAAAATAGCCAAACGATTCTTTGCCTTTTCTTTTGAAAACGAAAATTCCCGTACGGCTACTGTTATTTTATTTTATTTTATTTACCAATTGGCCAATAAAAAAGGAAAAGGACGACTTGACTCTTAAAATGCTCATGGTCTGCCAAAAAATAAATTATTTAGTCTCAAAAGAAAACATTTTCAAAGACTATGTACCGGTGTTTACACCATACTTTAGCAAGGTGGTCATTACTAATCGACTGGGCTAAATAATGACACGTGGCAACAGTTAATGGATTAGCTAGATTACCGCTCGATAATGACAAAGTGCCAAATGGATTGATTGAGTAGTCAAGAACGTGCATCATAGTCAGGGACCGGTGGCAATTGGACAAAGCACAAGTGAAACAAACACATCTTGATCGTGGAAGGAGGCAGTTGAAGATGAAGCATGAGACGGGATTTTCCGTCAAAATAACTGCCTCATGCAGATCGTGGAGCAAGAAGAGGAAGTTCAGAAGTAACCGCTCAATTCAAATCAGAGGAGGGAATTCCATCTAGTTTGAATTTCAAGTTGAAGTAGCAGCTTATATATACAAAGACTAAAGACGATTACAATCCCCACTCAATCACCCAAAGGCTTCTACTTTTTATCTGTACTTTACTTTTCTCGCTTTAGGAGTAGCTTGTAACGTAACCATCTACTCGATTGTGTTCTCACTGTCGATCGACTTCTACTTTGAAGAATAATAAAGTTCTTTTTGTTGTTCTTCTTCCATTTTCATTCACTTCACTAAGTTTGCCTCTAGAGAAGTCCTGAAATACGGTAAGGAACCAAACTTCACCACCACAAACATCCACATTCTAGCACTTTAAACGTTTCCCTGTCGATCATCGACAGCAAGTGAAAAATAGACAAATAACAGGGGATCCATTGCGTGAGAAATAATAGGGTCAATGGGAGTGCTCAAAATATTTAATAAGGTTATTTCCACTGCATTCAGAATAGAGGCTTAAAGCATAGCTTATTAACCTTCCATGCCCAAACAAGTACAAATAAAAAAAATGCAAAAGAAGAAACTCTGCCAATGCCATGTGCTCAATTTTAAGGCTATGTGCAACCAAACCGGATCAACCCTTGTGTCTACCTGAAATATGGTTCCCCGTTCTTTTTCCAGTCTTAGAAGGGTAAATTGGGCAAGATTGGAACGGGCACAATACGGGCATGACACATTAAGAAGTAGGCACCATAAGGTATAGGCTAGCACGGTAAGATGTAGAAACTTCAATAGCCAAGCTGAGCCGTCATTTTGGGAATGCAACACGGGCATGGTAAAACATGAGCACAACACATGCATAATACGAGTGCGGATATATAATTTCTATTTAACTATAAATCAGACTGATCCATTAAAATTGATGACACAAAAATGAGATTTGATCTTTTATAATCAAAATTATCAAATGAGTAACTATTGGGTGGGTCCCTCCTTAAATGGGGGATTCCACATGGGACTCATTTGTTGGGTCAAGAAGTTTTGGGATAATCTTGCTATTCTTAGAAATGCAAATGGAGAACATGTAATTTCCCCTATGGGATTGCAAAAGGGGAAAGACTACGATACATACTCCTTATTTGAGTGTGTATCATATGCACTCCTTAAAATGTTATGAATTATGGAGAAAATGTTACGAATCGTATTGTTAAAAAGTTACGAATCGTATAAAGGTTACAACATACACCAAAATGTTATGAATCATAATGAAAATGTTACGAATCGTACTGCTGAAAAGTTATGAATTCTAGGACAAAAGTTACGAAACACGCTAAAATGTTATGAATGAACCATAAAATAGGTGCATATGGTACACATTTTTAAGGGGTGTGTATTGTAGACTTTCTCTTACAAAAGAATTCAGGAGACTTGTCTCATTTTCTGTACGTGAAAAACTGATATACAGAGAGCTCGAGAGGTTTCGAGAAAAAGGGGTAAGGGTTTGCTCAAAGTTCAATCCAAGAACGGGTCTTCGTTTCTTCTCCTATTTTGATGGGGTTTTTAGTATGTTCTTCAGTTCGACTAGCTCTACATGTTGACTGGAGCCGATTGCGAAGTTTCTCTCGGTATCTAGGAGTTTGGTATATCCACCTCGGTGAGACCTAAACTTGTATCTAGTTAATTTTTGTTGAAATCTACCTTTGGGTAATGTTTGTATACCTCTAGTTGCTTGTTAGGGAAAAACTCTTGTAACCCCATTATCATTATATTGGAAGATTTGGTAGCGATTACGCTTCCGTGGTGTCACGCCCTCGATTTTCAACATAAATATTAAAAGCTTTTCATAAATAAATATTCTCACAATAATACAAATATTACCCAAGAGCCATTTCTATTTCCCTTGTTCGCAAATCATCTCCAAACTCCAAAGCATTTCCAAATTTACATCATTGGCCCAATGGCCTAAAACCACTAGATTACGTTAAAAGAAAGTTAAGAATTTACATAAATCCTTCATTTAATAAAATAATAATCATAATAACAATAATAATAAGATTACAATTCCTTCATCCGAAGATAAAATTTACAAGAGATGCAAGATTAACTCTCTGAGTCGCTTTCAAAATGTGGAATCACATGCAAGCACAGCAACCCATGTCACAGCCTCTGATTTGTACCTGAAAAATAATAGGTTGAGCTACACTAGCCCAGTAGAAAAGTCTACGCAAACTCTATATGCAATTAAGTGAGACGAAAGAATGGGTAGAACTAAAAGAAATCAAACTCTAGATAGCAAATGAGGTCGCTATGGGAACCAACTTCGAATCGGCAAGCCGAGGCTCTAGGAGTGCTTTTCTATCGATAGTCAAACTATTAGTCAACTTTATCTTTCCTTTTTGTTCAAACTTCCATTTAGTCCATTTTTGTATTTAACGACTTATATTCCGGTTTAAGGAACCCCGCACGCCTCCCATTGATCTCCAATATAGGTTTAAATAATCCCTTATCCATTAACTCATCCAATAACGAACTTGAGAGAACTTTCTGGGTCTTAGGGCCCCATATACCCACGACACTTTCCGGGTACTCATGACCCCGTACATCCACTTCACATTCCGGGATTAGGGCCCCATATACCCACGATACTTTCCGGGTACTCATGACCCCCTACATCTACTTCACATTTACTCGTTTCGCATTTCACCCCATGTGTTTCCAAAATTTCAATTGCAAGAATACGGGTAAGAGATGGATAGTAATGTTAAGTGGATAGTTCACACATCAACTCAATTGTATTTTCCATTTTGTTCCGAAACTTGTTATCTCAACTCAACCTTCGAACTACTCGATATTCCATGTCTAGCTGTCGCATACCGTTTATGTGCTCAAGTGAATAGTTCGTACAAATGCCGTGCAAGAAGTTCAAATTTATCCCTCCATCGTCCTACCAATTTTAGAACAATTCCAATAGATATATATATGTACACACGTCATTTTAAAGACAAACAAGGCCATTGATTCCTTTTATACATATATAATAATGTGTATAAGTCCTTTGAATAGTCAATGGCTAAAATAAAAAGGTGATTCTCACGGCACAGGAAAAAAAAATATTTGTCTGAAGCCTACCGGTAGAGAATTTGGAGATACCGGTAGAGAATTGGAAATTTTGTTGTTCCTACCGGTAGGGATCAAGTCCTACCGGTACAGATGCAAAACAGAAAGGCCATTATTTTTGCACGAGGAAAATTTGAGACAACCTACCGGTAGGAGGAAAATTCTACCGGTAGGAAACTAATTTTTCTGGCAACGCAACAACGTTCTACCGGTAGAAAATACAAGCCTACCGGTAGGAATCCAGGAAAAACAGACGATTTTCATCAGATAACAGATTTTCGTCCAGACCAAACTACAACCAATATAAGCTCAAACAAAATACGGAGATACTCAAATACAACATAAGAGAACCCAAATAACATGTAAAGAGAGGTAGAATTTCCTACCTCGAGCACCCAAACCGAAATCGAAAAGATTGTGCAAGCCCTAGTTTCCAAAATTCCAATCAACCGAAAATACTCCAAACCAAGCTTTGTCCAACGCAATACGAGCTCCAAAATGCGAGTAGAAAATTGTTTGGGAGTTGATTATTGTGGGTTTTGGGTTTGGAGACGAATTTTTGGTTGAGAGAGAGAGAGAGACCGAGAGAGCCGAGAGGGAGAGATAATAAAATGAAAAAGGGAAAAAAAAGTTTCACTGCTATATACACGGCACACACATGCACAATTACAATAACACCCCAGACTTTCCTAACCTCTGCACATATAGCCCCCAATTTTATTTTATTTCATTTTCACCCCTTTTTCCTTTTCTTTTATTTTCTTTTACTATAATATTAAAAATTGAATAAATAAATAAAAAAATTTCGGGTCTCTACACGTGGGCATATCTTTAATTTAGGGGGAACCACGTAAAAATCCGGTGTCTTGTGGTTTGCTTGCTTGTTGCTTACTTTATTTTTTGGCTCCTAGATTGCTTGTTGGTTTGCTTACTTTATTGTGGTTTGCAATATTTAGCCTATTCTCTATTTACACAAGGAGGGAAAAATATTCGTGGAGTGTCGAGTAGTTTTTCCCAACAGTAACTTGGATATCAATTCTTTTACGTCTGATAACTTCACAAACGGATTCAACATGCACAACTCAAAAAATTGATAGAAGATAACTTATAATGGATCTTATCTTTATTTATTTAGTTTTGAGGGGAAAAAAAAAAAAATGCTTGTTCTACCAAGAACCGGAAAACCATGCACGGATTCATCCAATTTCTTAAGAAGTACACTTTTGGGCATGTTTGATTGCAGATTTTGTTTTGAGGGAATTTGTAATGAGATGAGATTAGGATTGGGATTGAGAATGAGGTGGAATTATTAATAAGGGGATGAATCATTTATTCATGTTTGTTTTGCACAAGATTCGATTGTAAGATTGTAAATAACATATTTGTTATAGTTAGGATTAGGATTGGAATTGGGATTGATGTGAGCTTTTACACTGGTTTTGTTCAATCCCATGGGGATGGGATTCGTAGTAACACCCCCCATGGTATTGCTAATATCCCCATTTGGGGGGATTAACAATTCCATGGGACAACTAGTCCCACCCATAAAAACCTTACTAAACAAGGAATTGGGAGACCCATAGGATTATTAATCCAATCCCCTCCTCCCAAACCTCCTATCAAACACGCCCTTAGGTTCTTCACCTGTATGCTTTTCCTTTTTGTGAGGTGAATACAATTGGAAATTCGTATGTTGGTCCAAAATCAAATCCAATTTTAAAAGCAGAGTTTGTGCTAACTGCCCGTTTTGTCAGTTGGATAAGTTCCAGAGGGCAACTATCATGCGTCGACTAGGAATTTTGGCAACCATATTTCATACTCCATCATGAATGAATATGAAAAGGACGACCACGTACTGCAAATTTCGAAATTGCCGTAAAGTGATGATTGAAAAATTAAATCCCACACATGTGAAACATACTTGCAGCAGTCAAGAATGTGCTTCCTGTACTTTCTTTATTAAGTGAAACACGTACATTTGCAGCAACCAAGCAAGAACCCGCTATTTTTATTGATTGTGGCCTTGAAGCCAGCTGCACTTGAGGTTGAGTCCAATTACCAGACCTGTCTCCCTTTCCCAAATTAAAATCGAGCCCATGCCACGAACAACTATCAAAACCTTCCTAGTGAGACACAATCACACAAAGCTATTTCATCAAAGAATTCTCATCTCGGGAAATGTTGAAAAGCCAACCCAGATGGTAACCCTTCAAAAACCAGATCTCCCTTTGTGAGCTTGTTTGATAAGAGGTCTGACGATTAGAGGTTTGTCAAATTTCCTACTAGCTGTGGTATATGACCTATAAGGCTGTTGTAACTTGTAAGATAAGTTCAGTCCAAGAAGAAATTGTCAAATTCCAGTGCTAAAGAACTGAATACCCAAGAAGAAATTGTACCATTGATGAAGTTAAGGCCTAGTCTAGACAGACTAGACTTGAAGGTACAGTTACTTGTGACGGAAGGGGACTTGCGAGACTATTACTCTGTATTTGATAAATCTAACGTAAGAAGATTTGTTAGGTTTACACCCCCACACACGACGGGTCCTTTGAAGTTATTATGTGAAAGAATAAAACTAATAGGATTTTTCAGTTTTGACAATGAAGATGGGAGCAAACCATGAAAATTTATTGTCTGCAAATCATAGCCAAGTGAGGCGCGTAAGGTTTCCTTTAGACATAGGAATGGATCCCTGGAATTCGCAATGAGAGGAAGACAATACCTTCAAGGACTTCATATTCCCGATTCAGTCAAGAAGTTTTCCAGAAAATGCTTTGGCTCTATTGTAAGTTATTTTGGGAGACATAATGTTTGAAGCATCCTCTTCTAGAAGACTTGAGTTTAGTCTTGTTCGTCGTACAAGCAGATGGGTGGCACACCATGCCCGTTAATATATTTTTATCTTGATGTATGGAAGGATGTGACTCCTGATTTTCTAATGCGCTTCCTATTAGCTAATATTCCTTCAAATCAATAATAAACCGTGTTTTTATATCAAATCTACAGAAAAAAAAAAAATTACTGCAGTTTCTTTTAAGCCTCAAGCCAAACAAGGCTAAAGTGGGTTGACTTCTGGTCCTTGATCCTTTGATGGTTCTTCCAATTGACTTGGGCATGAAGGACTTTTGATCCAAAATATTTCCTAGCAGGCTTTCTATAGCACCTATATGTGTTAGCATTTTCCTATGTTCGATCCATTTATATATAAGTGGCAAATATTATTTGAATCCATTTATTAAAAAAACCAGAAAGCAGTTCCACATTAGATGTGTATGTTCTCTTCTTCCTTCCAAGACCAGAAAGGCCCGAAGGGGATACAAAAAGATTTATGGAATACGTAAGTACAAAATTTTGTAAGGAAAGCACAGTAGCTATGTGTTATCAAAATTCTTGTTTTCTTTCCAATCGACGGAAAATTTGTATCGTAGCTTGCTGGAATGTGGATGTGAAAAAGTGGAGTTTGGTTCCTTGCCGTATTTCAGGACTTCTTTGGAAACAAACAATGAAGTGAACGAAGTATGGAAGAAGATTAACAAAATGAACTTTATTAACCCTCAAAGTAAAAGAACAATCAATCGAGATGATCAAGTGAACAATTACAAGTTAACTCTACTCCTAGAAAAGAAAAAATTAAAGGCCTGATTGGCGTTGTTTGTGTGTCCGTAAATCGTCTTGCACTTTGATTATAAATACTGATCCCTTCACTTTTGAACTCAAATCTTCCCTCCGAGGTAGCAGTTGAAACTCCTTCGAATTCTGGCGAAGTAACTTCTTCAACTGCCAATCATGCCCACGTCTGGAAAACTGTTTCATTAATCGTGGTTAACCGCCACTTTGATCGTGGGATGATGGGACCAAGTTCCTTTTGACATCTGTCACCTGATCGACGGACTAAATGGCCAGAAAATACGCCACGCGTTGGCCAATCGACAGATGAAACTTTTCATAGTTTCGTCATCGAATCAATTCATTTAATTTAATCTTACGTAATTAGGGTAAGTCCATTTTATACTTCAGTTGTCTATATTTACCCTTGCCACGTGTCGTCCAATCGACGGGTAAAAGGAAAATCTTAGTTATGGTGCAAACAATGCTCCCTTTATTTATTTGAGTTAAAATCATTTTAACTCGAGTAAATAATTCCTTCAAATAGGCGTGTTTGACACACGGGGCTTTCCAACGTATATGTACCCTCTCATTGTAAAAGTTAGGGCACCGTTACTTTTCACTCTCTGTTGGCAAAACATTTAATTCTAAAACCATGGCTCCCAAAAAGGCTTCTCTAAGAGCATCCGCAATGTAATAATCAAAAGTGAATAATCAAAACTTACCACGTCAGCTTTTGATTATTCATTTAGAAGGTTGTTAAAGTTAGCAATGTGAAGTCCCACATTGTTACTTTTGATTATTCAAATGCCCAAATTTGATTATTGGTTAGGAGGTTGCTAACTTTAATTATTACAATGTGAGCACTTTTTAAACACACATTGCTAACTTTAACAATTTTTTAATTTTGATTATTACATTGCGGATGATCTAAGTATGCAATGGTTTCCAAAGCCTCCGCCAAATCGTCAGCTTCTCAGTCAAGCAAGATGAAGAAACAGAGTCCTCGAGCATCTGAAACTCCAGCATAAACATATTTTCCAAGGTACCCCCAATGCCTTAGAGAGGCACATCAATTGACTTAGTATTTCATTTCTGTAGTCAATAATCCTAACAAATTTGTATTGGGCCCAATTTACTTCCCCAATCCCCCCTGGGGAGTTACCAACCTATTACCCTGTGAATTTCGATGAACCTCTCCTTCTATCGCTTCCGGGTCTTCATCGAACTGGTTGGAATACCAAAGGAACAATTCGATCATGGCCCACTGTTTTCCTATCTTGGGCAAAGTGGGTTGATCGTATGAGGAGATATTTGCACCTCTCGTGGCAAGCAATGGGTATTTATGAAGCTATAGATCTATCCACACAGGCCTTCAAATTAAACCCTAACTTGATTGTGGCTGCGGCTTGTTTTTGGTCTGTTTCATCTAATGCTTTTGGTTTCCCAAATGGCCCCATGAGTCTCACTGTTTTGGATGTTATTCACCTGACTGGCCTGTCAAGTATGGGCGCAGAAGTTAATGCTGCCTTGGATCATCAACCTTGTGATCCACCGTTTGAGGATTTTGATAACTCATGGAGTTATGTTAATTTTATATCCATTTTTAGTACTTCTGATCTCAAAGAGCCATTATTTACTGAAAAAGTAGCATTTTACCTGTATTGGCTGAACAAATACGTACTATGTGTGTCTAGTTTGAAGATAACCAAGGAATACGTTCGTTTAGCTATTTGTTTGGCTCAAGATGCGAAGCTTGCATTGGCTCCCTTTGTGTTAGGGACATTATATAAAGGATTATGGACATTCACACAGAATAAAATCACCAGTAATTGTGGTGGTCCTTTCTGGATTCGTCAGGCATGGCTATACGCCTACTTTCCATATCTTAAACCTATGAGTTTTTATCCGAAGAGGAAAGATGGGGGCAAATGTTTGAGCTATGCGGAGCACGTACTAGCTCACGAACCCAACCATGAAGATTCATCCTTCAAACGGTATTTCAAAGCTTTTTATAGCCTTGTATTTGAAGAACTACCCAATTGGCTTCCTTTTCAGGACTGCCAATACTCAACATCAGAAAGAATAAAGCCCATTCTCCAATTTTTGGTTCCAGCCCAAACGGTTAACGAGTTTTGGGCTAGTATTTTGATCTCAAGATTCCTATCGATAGGATTCTCTCCATCATCTACACACTTCTCAAACTGCAGGTTCGAAGCATACATGCCAAATCAATGTGCCAGGCAGTTTGGTTTGGTGCAAGGGATCCCTGTCCCTCATACCCATCCCAGGATTAAGGATTTGGCCAAAACTAGGCCAAATGTGACTCAGACTTCTCTGATCAAAGAATTGATTGGGCAGTTTCAAGGCATCAAGGCCAATTTTGAACTTGTGAGTTTTGTGGCCGACCCTTCCTCTACCTCAGAATTTAAGTTGTTCTGGGATTGTGTCAAACCTACCATTTTCAATAAAGACTTGGCCAACTGTTTGTTGAGGCTTGACCCTGAAGATTTCCCATTAAGTATCATCTATTGTGCCTAAGAAATCACCTTTAACTTAATAGTCATAATGGTTACATTCTTATTATTGATTTCTCATAATTTCAGTTCCTAAGAAGGTTCCTGTTTCTAAACCAAGAGGTCAAGATAAAGGGAAAAACCCTGAGATTTTACCCCTAAACAAAGAAAAGGACCAGGAGCTCTCAAGTCCAAGATACATTGCGAGATCCCCCACTAATGGCAGATGCAATGAAGGGACTTAACTTACCTAATCGACAGACAAGTCCAACAGAAATAGCTGATGACTCTGAGATATTGGTAACATTTCGAAGGGTAATAATTTCATTTTTGCGAATTGTTGGATCGGACTTATATATCATATTTTAGTCCTTTATTGATTCTTTTCTTTTCTTTTATATTAGAAAACGAGGAGAAAACTTCAACTGATACTTCAATCAGATGAAGAAGGTGAGAAAGACAAGGGTTCGACTACAAACCTGTCAACTCCTGTTGAACCTCCTCCTGTCAATGAACCTGGTCTTCCATCTATTGACCCTTCACCTTTGAAACGTCTAGCAACAACTTTGGATGTAGGTGATAATCTTTTGGACACAGGATCAAGAAACATCTCAACTTCTCCGGAAGCTTTACCATTCGATCCTATTACTGATCTCATTTTGAGTTCAATTCTTAATTCTCCCACGATTCTGGAAGTTGAATCTCCGGTAGAGAAAGAGACTTTTGACGTTGAACAATTAGGGATCCATTCTCCTATTCAAGGAGAAATAGTGCCAGAACCTTCTCGTTCAATAGGACTACCGACAGAAGTTACTGAAGTCCTAGAGCAGCCACAGATTGAAGTTCAAACTGATAACCAAGAATTGGCTGTTACACTCACAACTCCGATAACCTCTCCTCCATCTGTTAATAGGGCCAATCCTAATTTGGCCAATTCACGAACTTCTGATTTAGACTTTATGTTGCAAAAAGCCAGGACTTATTCTGCATCGTACTCCAGGTCTATTTATGAGTTTTCTGACTTTCTTCCTGCTTCCGTTGAGCTTAGTGACGAAACCAAAGATGAAATGAAGAATTTCTTTGAGATGCTTGAGTTTCCCTATCAGAAATTGTTACTGATCACATTTCAGCGTTCATGAGCTATGTGAATCATCTGATATCCAGAAAGATTCGCCCATTATCTGAGCAAATAAAACTTGAAGAGTTTGGTTCAAGCTTGAATGAGAATCTGACAATAGTGGCTTACTGTCAGAAAGAGATGAAAGAAAAGCAAGAAACCATTAATCAAATTGCCAACGTCTCGAAGAAATTAGATAGCATGGGGAACAATATTCATCATCTGAGGAATGATTTGCAGCAGATTGACAAGGAAGAGGCTGAACTCCTTACTCGCCTAGGCCAATTTAGGGAAGAAAGGAGATCATTATTGGCACAAAAGGAATTGACCAACCACGAATTAGCTGGTATCAACTATGATGAGCAAGGGACTAAATTGATTGTATCGATGGCCAGGACTGATTTTTTGAAGTATCAAGAAAAATTCAGGGTTATCAACGTTAAATGGGATGACTTCTCCAAAATGTTCAAGGAGTTGAAGTCTAAGAGTCGTTGATTAAATTTTTAGAGCGCAGCTGCAACTTTGGCCTATTTGTTTTCAGGCTCTTTTAGTTGTACCTTTTATTTTCTCGTAACGTTTAGCCTACTCTTCAGGCTTTTATAGATTTTGTTCGGTTTTCTGACCATTTTGAGATAAGAAATATTAACTTTGAGTATGATTACGTTTTCCGTTCCTGCATTTCAAAGTTATGAGGAATTTTAATCATCTCCTCGTCTAAATCGACAGGGAAATAACGAAACTGATTCGTTTCCCTCTTGATATTTGAGCAATAAATTGTAATTAATTGCCAACCCTTCTCGATAGGTCACTACACAAGAAATAATAAAACTATTAACTGACTCTTCCACCTCCTGATGGTGGATGTAAATCGTTTCTAAATATTAGCCTTTTATCGATGGGTTTCACCAATGACATTTCGTGAGAACCGCCAACCGTCTCTTCCACTTCCTAATAGTGGAGGTGATCATGCGTAATAACTGCTCGATCAAATGCTTAGAGAACTGAACCGTTATTCATCTTTTCTTTTATCAATTAAACCTTTATGTAATGGTTTCACATCGACTCTCTTTCATTCCAAATTGACTAGTCAAATTGAAACCATGGAAATTGATCTAAACACACCCCTGTCTTCCTTTGAAGAAGGTAGATCTTCTGTCGATCAACCACTCTCTCCCATTACAGCCATTTCTGGCTGAGATGATCCTCTGTCAACCTATCCTCCAGCTAGTTGGAGCATCAAACCACCCACTGAAAGGGTGATTGTAAGAATGGAGGATCCTCCTTTATATCCGAACTCGAGTATTCGATGCTCGCATGTCAAAGCTATGCTACAGGACTCACTACTCTTTATGCACTACAGGCCAATGCCATTTCAACTGGCAGAAGCAGGTGGTAAACCAAGCTTAGAGAATCACGAATCTCTTTTCAAGAAAGCTAAAAATCAACAAGCCTATTGGAAAGAGGTGGTACGAGAACCATGCTTTCCCTTTGGCTTTTCTGATGATCACCCTGACATCTCTCCTCTCCCTGAGAACCGTAATTGGTTCCAAGAATTAGAGAAGCTAAGGTATGACCCTCCAATGTCTCATGCCCATGTAGGGTATTCAATTTATGGAGGTTCTGATGAAAATACAGCCAAAGAATTACTGGCTGCTTTTGCTTTTCTAGACATTCACATTCTGGAAGAACATGTCCCATATTTGAATTTTTTGTGGGCATGTGAAACTCTCCAGTTTTATGAGAGCAGTCTCATTACTACCCATCTTCATGGGTTTAAATCTGCATTGCCTCTTATAAGGCTCTGGATGAAGACCAGCACTGCTGCTCACTATGACCCATTTTGGGTTGATTATGAAGTACATCATGAAAAAGTGGTTAAACTTCATAATAAAGTGTTGGACCTAAATCACTCCAACTGGGACTTACCACCAAACCTCTCAAAAACCCTTCTCAAGAAATATCAGAACTGGCTCCGAAAGAAGAACCACAAGAGAGCCAATCTTTTGGCTAAAGCTGAGAAGAGTGTAATGGCCATGAGGCCATTAGTAGATAAGAAGATAAAGATGGATGCAGAGGAGATGACCAGGGACAAAGAGCATGAATTCCTGACTTATGCGTGGGAAAAATTTCATGTTTTTGTCACTTGGAGTTTCCCACATTATTTCGAAATCGTTCGAATTGATGCTAATGGTAATCCTATTGCACCTATCAATGCCTAGATTTACAGGCATTATTTAAATTCTGTTTTTATTTTCCATTTCCTTTTGAGTAGGAAATATTTTCTTTTTATTTCCTTTTGTAAGTAGGAAATGTAATCTATTTTATGGTGAATGAAGAGTAAGCCTTAATTTGTAGGCTATTGTGAATGATCTGTTTATGTATGAATCACTTTTAGCTTTTAATTCTTTTATCCATCGATTAACTCCCAAGGAGACGGGAAATATGTCTTTAAATACTTTCCATTGATTGTTCTTTCATGTGCAGTTCCAAGAATGGATTCTAACTGATAAGTTCCACCTCTCAGTACTTTTAATACACGAAATGGTCCTTCCCAGTTTGGAGACCACTTACCAAAATATCTTTTCTTTTTCTTATCTAAAGGCAGAATTGCCTTCCAAACCAAATCACCTTCTGCAAATGACTTCTCGTGAACCCTCTTATTATACACTCTTTCTAAGTTTTTCTTTTGTGCCTGCATATTACTTCAAGCATCTATTCTGGACTCTTCCAATCCATCCAACTCTTTATACATTGCCTCTTCGAAATCAACATTATTTGGATCATAATGCCTGGCAATTCTATGGGATATAACATTAATTTCGACGGGCAACACTGCAGCTTGGCCATACACCAATTCATATGGTGTAGCTCTTGTACTTTCTCTTTGTGAGGTCCTGTAAGCCCATAACACTTTTGGCAATAAATCATGCCATTCTCTGGGATTATCAGTTATCATTTTAGACAGAGTATTCTTAATGATTTTATTAGTAGATTCCACTTGCCCATTTGCTTGGGCATAATAAGGAGAAGAATTCAAAATTTTTACTCCATACGAGTTAACAAAAGCCATTACTTCTTGACCATTGAACATAGATGCTTGGCCAACCGTGATTGTTTCAGGAATACCAAATCGACAGAAAATATGCTTTTCAATGAAATCAATTACCTGTTTTTGTGCTACACTCTTCAATGGAATAGCTTCTGTCCATTTTGTAAAATAATCAGTAGCTACCATTACATACTCATGTTGTTGAGAAGAATGAGGAATTATTTCTCCAATCATATCAATTGTCCAACCTCTGAAAGGCCATGGTTTACCAATTGATTGTAAAGGAAAAGCTGGAACCCTCTGAATGGGTCCATATTGTTGACATTTTTGACATCCCTTAGCATAAGAGATGCAATCTTTCCTTATTGTTGGCCAATAATAGCCATATCTTTTAAGTAACTATTTCATCTTTTCTCCAGATTGATGAGAACCACAAGTTCCTTCATGAACTTCTCTCATTACTGTCATTATTTGGGATTTAGCAATACAAAGCAATAATACTTCATCTGAGGACTTTCTGAACAAGTCATCACCCATTATAATATAGTTAATAGCCCTTTGCGTTATATTTCTATCTGTTTTTTCATTTGGATTCTCTAGGAATTTCCTTATTGGAATTCTCCAATCATCTACCAAATTTAATTCCATAACATCGAAATCATTCCTATCTCTTTCGATAGAGAAAGGCAAGAATCTCTTTTGTACTCTTATTAAATTTTCATTTTGTCCTTCTGGAACTCTAATTCCAGAGGCAATTTGTGCCATTTGATTCGCATCACCATTTTCTAATCTATAAACATGTTGTAATTGTACATCATCAAAACATGATATAAGAATTCTGACTTTTTGTAGTTGTAATTCTAGTAATGGATGATTGCACTTGTATTCACCCATTATTTGTCAAATCACCAATTGTGAATCTCCTGATATACTTAAATACCTAATATTCAACTCTTTTGCAATTTCTAAACCGATAATCAAAGCTTCATACTTAGCTTGGTTATTGGTTAAAATCCTGTTTTCGTCTAATTGAAAAGAAAACTGTAAAAGTTCCTCTTTTGGGGATATAAAGACTATCCCTGCTCCAACTCCTCTATCAGTTTTAGAACCTGTTTTCATCTAATTGAAAAGAAAACTGTAAAAGTTCCCCTTTTGGAGATATAAAGACTATCCTTGCTCCAACTCCTCTATCAGTTTTAGAACCATCGAATGATAATTTCCATGGTTTTATTTCAATCATATGTACCTCAAACTCATCCTTTTCCATTAACACATTAGGATGGTCTGCTACAAAATTAGATAAAGCTTGCCTTTTTACTGCCTTTTGAGGCACATAGTGTAAATCATATTCTATTAAAGCTAACAACCATTTGCGTTGTTTTTCCCTTAATATAGGCCTTGTTAAAATATATTTAATGATATCAGTTTGTGCAATTACTTGCACCATCAACGGTAACATGTAATATCTCAACTTGACTGCAGAAAAATATAATGTTAAGCATAACTTCTCAATAGGCTTATACTTTATCTCACATTCATTTAACCTCCTACTAAGATAATAAATGGCTTGGTCATGGCTGTTTTCATTATCTTGAGCCAAAAGACAACCAATTGATTGGTGCCCTGCTGAAATATACAATTTTAAAGGTTTTCCCATTATTGGTGGCATCAGAACAAGAGGTCTTACCAATGATTATTTTAAAAACTCAAAAGCTTTCTGATGTTTCTTTTCCCATTTAAAATCTTTCTGAGATTTTAATTTCAAAAGTGGGGAAAAAGCAAGAGTTTTTCCAGATAAATCTCCTAAGAAATTTCACCTGTCCCAAGAACTGTTAAAGTTCTTGTGTATTTGTTGGAGGTTGTGCTTCTATTATAGCTTTAGCCTTATCTTTATCAACCTCAATTCCTTTCTTGTGTACCAGAAATCCCAAAAAATTCCAGCAGTAACTCCAAAAGTGCATTTCGTTGCATTCATTTTCAACTTGTATTGTCTCATCCTCATCAAGACTTACCTTAAGTAGTCTATATGCTCATCAAATGTATGTGATTTTACTACTATATCATCAATTTAAACTTCCATAAACCTTCAAATTAGGTCATGAAAAATTACATTCATTGTTCTCTGATAAGTTGCCCTTGCATTTTTTAATCCGAATGCCATAACAATCCATTCAAACAATCCAATATACCCTGGACACCTAAATGCAGTTTTGTGTGTATCTTCTTCAGCAATAAATATCTGGTTATATCCGGAATAACCATCATGAAAGAAAGAAATCGATGGCCTGCAGTTGCATCCACTAAATGGTCTACAACAGGCATATAATACTCATCTTTTGGTGATGCTGTATTTAAATTTCTAAAATCGATGCATATCTTTAATTACCTTACCATTCTTCTTAATTACATGAACAATATTTGAAATCCATTCAACATATTTAACAGGCCTAATAAATTTGGCCTTAAATAATCGTTCCATTTCTTTCTTTACTTCTATTTGAACTTCAGGTGTCATCTGTCTTGGAATTTGTTGATATGGAACAAAGTCCTCTTTAATAGGAATTTTTTGTTCAACCAATGACCTATTCAAACCAGGCATATCAGGATAATCCCAAGCAAAACAATCTTTAAATTCAGATAACAAATACTTCAAACGATCCTTCATTTCATCAGGTAAAGCAGCACATACATGAAGAATTCTAGGATCTCCCTCTGTTCCTACATTAAAATCCTCTAAAGGATCCTTTACTTCTGCTTTATAATTATCAAGTTTAGCAGAAGCATCCTTAAGATCTTCCATAACCAATTCCTTAAGAGTCAAATGACTATCATCTACTACACAGTCTGCCCAATTACAAGAAATAGGCTCATCAGCCTCTAATTTTTTAGATACAATGAAAGAAAATAACCTTTTAAAAGTAGCTTTTAAAGTAGTCAGCTCTTCATTTACATGGCTTGAATTGTCACTAATTATAAGAAATCTTTGATTTAGAACCACTAGACCTTAGTATTATGTTAGGTCTAACAAAATCTTTACTTATTTCTTTAAAACCATCTGTAATGTATTTAAGGAATTGGCTTTCAGTAAGGCTTACCCCTACTGACTTCACTTCTGAACCTTCAAACTTGATTGGCCATAAGTCTTCATCATATAGATCTACCTCCACATTGTTAGTGTTTGCTTTGAATGGATGTTTGTCTGCCCAAAAAATTTCCATTCCATCAACTTCTTTATCATCTCCTTGTTTCAAAAATATTAATGCCTGATGTAAAGAAGAGGGAACACAACTGTTTATGTGAACGCAATCTCTGCCTAACAAGGCATTATAATTGGAAGAAGAGTCAATAACAAAGAAAGTAGTGTTCATTTTTCTATTTCCAATTTGTAATTGCAAAGAAATCACACCTTTAGCAGGTGAACATCCTCCTGCAAAGTTGCCAACTGTCATCTCTGTCGGAATCAAGTCTGACTCATTTTTGTTCAAAATCTTCATCATTTTTTAAGGCAAGATATTCACTATAGCTCTATTATCAATCAAAACCTTATCAATAGGTTGTCCATTGATATGAATCATAATATATAATGGCTTTAAATGCCTAACCAAGGCATTTTCAGGAACAAGCCGGTTAGAAGCTAACTAGGCTTGCTAAGTAGGGCTTAAAGTCAAGAAACAAATTTCAAGGGGCTAAAACGTAATTATGACAAACTAGAGGAATTTAAAGTAATTCAAGCAATTTAAATTAATAACTCGAATAATAAATAAACTTTATTTATTGAAATTCAGAGTTATTACAATAAGGAAATTACTTTTACTAAAAATTGGAATGTAGAATCCATCGATGAGATAAAGCAATCGATAGAGATAAATCAAATTTAGCCAAACCAAACCGGGCTTGCTTGACTTGAGGTTTCTTTAAGCATGATTTTCATAACTCTTCATATAAAAGAGTCCTAAAATAAGATTGTCCGGTGCTCCACGCTCCGCAACAGGGGCAGAGCCGAGAGTTGGACGCGTCAATAGGAAAAAGACAGATAACTAAGCAAAAATTTAGCTAATTAATTAAGATGCATGCGTAAGTGCTGGAAAATCCGGTCTTCTTAAGTTGTAAGATGGCGTCGTTTCTCAAGATAATCTAGAAACAAACACTAGATGGTGCAGAGAAACATCTAAGTAGGGCTTAAGTTGTAAGATGGCGAGTCGATTTCTTAAAGATAGTATTTGCTTCCACTAGATGGTGTGTACCAGATTAGAGCAAATCTGTTTTCAAGAAACAATGAAGCCCGAGCTCGAGATTATTTTTATCTGCATTTGGACAAACAAATACAGACAAAGTATTCACTAATCAAAATGTAGCACTAATATTCTATTTCTGGAATAATAGAATATAAGTAAGCCTAAGATGCAAAGAAGAGAGTGTGTGGAGCGAGCGAGAGCGCAATTCAATGAACTAGGAGATGGTGTTGTGCAAGGGTACACATCCGAACCGTTGACATCGACAATGAATGGTCGAATTGCTAAACACTTGGACGGTTAAGATTAAGCACAACACCAAGCAATTCGGATCATTGATTGCAAAGATCAACGGTCCGGATGTGCACAGTACCATGCCACACAGACCTCCCCGGATTCCTTTCTCATGAAATTTTAATTGTAAATCGAATGACTTTACAAGGGGTATGTTTATAGACTTATATAGGCATGTCTTTAGTAAACACCCGTTAGGAATGGTCATGTTTTTTCAAGACACTAATTAGTAAGGGTCATGTCTTGTGAAGACAAGTAATTAAGAAATATCATGCCTCTTTGTATGCATCCTTCTTTGAAGACTCGTGTCTCTAGTAGATGTTAATTTAATTGGGAAAGGTCATGCCTCCTGTCACGCCCTTGATTTTCAACATAAATAATAATCATTTTTTTATAATAAAAATCATTAATGAAGTACCGATAATACCCAAATGACATATTTTCCCCAATCCTCAAAGTTAAATTCAAACGTTACAACCCTAACTTGAAGCTCCAAGATATACAAATATCAAAATAATATTACATTTTACTTCAATCATACTTTTGAATACTAATTTCAAAGAAATGCCAATTTGTCGCCTCTTTTATACCTTCGAAACCCACGATCAATAAGCACACAATGCACGCCATGCCAACTTCCTTGTTTAATACCTGAAAATGATAGGTTGAGCTACACTAGCCCAGTAGAGAAATCTATACGCAAGTTATAAGAAAATATGATGAGTTATGCATCTAGAGTGAGAGAATAATGACAGATAAGCCCAAGTACACAAGACTGTCAACAGCAACACACTATTATCAGGGATTCTAGGCGACCTATATGAAGGATCTATTTGTTCATATGTCAAACAAGGACTATCAATATTCCTACATCATTCTAAGTAAATAAACAACAGCTTTAGTACCGTTCATTACATCTCGTACAATTTCACAATCTTTCGCATTTCACATTTCATCACCAAATCCCATTCCTCATTATCATCAGTCATCAGAATCCCTTTCATCAATTTCATAAACCAATTTCGTGTCACGTGTCTAAGCCTAAGCTCCTGCTAGGCATTTGCTCGATAAGTAGTCCTAAAGACAAATGATATGAGCATTTAGCTCCTGCCAATCATTTACTCATTTAAGATTATACGATTTGAGCATATAGCTCCCAGGCATTTACTCATTCAAGAGCCCTGTAATTATACGATTTGAGCATAAAGCTCCCAGGCAATTACTCATTCAAGAGCCCTGTAATTATACGATTTGAGCATGAAGCTCCCAGGCAATTACTTATTTAAGAGCCCTGTAATTATACGATTTGAGCATAAAGCTCCCAGGCATTTACTCATTTAAGAGCCCTGTAATTATACGATTTTGAGCATGTAGCTCTCAGGCATTTACTCATTTAAGAGCCCTGAATGTTCTCGTTGTGTCCGATTGTTATTCACATTTCAATTTGCGTTTCCAATTTACAAGCACCAACCCATCCCTTTATGACCATTTGTCATCCACGTTCATTCCACGTTCCACAACATCAAACCATTCAATCGAATCCAAAAGTCATTTAATCAAACAAGTACTTCTCTACCAATTACGCACGTCACAATATTTCTTATAGCCTTTACGACAATACTCCAACTATGCTAACGAAAAACCAATGGCACAGATATGTTCGACGAGTCGTACGATACGATCTTTCAAGCTTAGGAATGATTGTCAGATATCCTAATTTTCAGGAGAGTAGTCCGTGTTCGAAAATTTATTAAAAGTAGCATACTCAATATTTTTCAATGATTCTAACGCCAAAACATCACCAACTTACCAATCTTTAAAACCCACAAGGACCCATAACCAATAACATCATTTAACCATAGCAAACGACGAAAAACGCAGCTTTGTATGCTGCCCAGACTTTCAGATTAAAGGGCAATCTTCTAAAAATCATAATAAATCGAGTCCTTAATATTATTGAGTGATTCCAATCCCAAAAGTTGCGCAAATGAATGAACCTTAAACGGCATGAAGAAACCCTAGTCGAATATGGACTCCAAGGATGGTTAAATAGGCATTTACCAAAGCGATACGAATCTGCGTGACAGATTGACACACCTCCACTCAAACGATCATAACTTTCTGTATACTAATATTTTTTTGACGATTCCGGTGGCAAATGAAAGCTAACTTCAAGATCTTCGAACCGATATAAAGTTTGTATAAAACGGACATGAGACGAGAAAGTTACAGCCATTTAAAGTTGGGCGCAAACCCAGAAAACGAGCAGAAACAGTAGAACACGAGACAGATTCGTAGCCAAAATTATAAAATCCACCATTAATTCAATTCTCAACGGTTTTGGGTGATTTCAGCGGCATTAGAACGGGCTCTAAGTCTACTCTATTTCATATGAAGGAACGAAAATTCAATTCCGAGTTTAAGACAATGAAAACCCCCATAAACAGTGACCCGTTTCTGCAGAATTTCAAAAATGGAAAGAACAACCTCAAACAACGAAACAAGGCACGATCTAAGCGCATAAACACCGTATAAACGCATAACAAGAGTAAGAAATCCCTACCTCACGGGTTTTGAACAAAACCTGACCCTTTGACCAAGTCAACCGAGCTCCCACGTTGTCCGATCACGATTTTCCTTGGATGGATAGGAAGCCCGCGCCCCGTATGACGACTTTAATTCTCGGGTTTTGTTCGGGATCACACCCTAAGTAGATGAAATCGATGAGAGAAGTGGAGGAGAGGTTTTCGGAGGAGAGCCGAGAGAATAGAGAGAGAAAGAAAAAAAAAAAAGAGAAAAGGGGAAAAATGATTTTTTTCCCTGGACGCCATATACATATACATATATACTTATCACACTATCACCCCTGCACTTGCAATTATGTCACATTAATCTCCTAATCTTATAACCATGCTTTTATTCGAATTTCCACAATTTACGTCATCACTCGATAATTTTAACATTTCTTAAAAAAAAATACGGCCCTAAAACACGGGTCTCTACACCTCCTGTAGGAACTCTTATATTTCAGAACTCTTCCTAAAAATCACATCTCTTCTAAATAAACATATCCCAATTTAATGTGTATTATAATTATTCACATAAAGTAACAACTCATGTGAAAAATGTTGCCACCTTTGACAAAAAAATCAATATCCTTTCAAAAAAACCTCAACCAAAATCCATTTATTATTTTGAAATTTTTCAACAATAAATGCATAAATAGACCAATAACCGGACTTTAACCAAAACTTGATATATGATCATCTCTTGTTGTACTCTAGCTACTCGAAGCAATGCATAAATGTATTTTGTTAAAAAAGTTCAGATAACTTTGTTCCAATCTTTCACACCCTTTAAGTTTGAGGAAATACCATTCATTCAACCTATCTATGTTTGCATTTTCCTACGTTCGATTTTCTGAATGGGGTGTGCACAGCATGTTGCTGATATATTAACAGTAGTGGATCATGAATTGGTATTAAATTTGGAATGGGTACAGTTGCCGATAGCCGGACACTGCTCCACTAGCGTAGGTCATCCGATACCCCGATGTGGACTTTTGGAGTCAACATCCCTGCATTTGGATGCCAACCACCCAATTCCTAGTGGTTGCAAGGAATCATCCTCTTTTACAAGACTTGACTTCAGTCTTGTTCGTTGTATCGGCAATTGGGTAAGCATGCCATGCCCGTTATATTTTCTTTTATCGAGACGAAAAACTTAAATATTGGTCCTGAACCGTAAACATAATTAAGCCGTCCTTCTAGTTGGTTTGAATGATTAAGTTGAATGATTAAGTTCTCATCCTTATTTTCAAATAATTCCTAAACCAAACTCCCATTCATTACCTTCCATTTACTATGCCACATTAATAATTACTTTACCAACCAATTCCCGAACGTAATAAATTTATTGAATATGATAAATTTAATGTATTTCTTAATCAAAAGTATGACAATTTTGACAAATATGATGAATTCAGGATCCTCACATGATAAATTTGTGAAAATACTAATGACAATTTTGATTAACATGATAATTTCATATAGTGAACATTTCAGCAAATAATGTAAATTTGTTACCCACGAACATTCGTAAGCATGATAAATTCAAACTAGAATATCCCGAACATAACAAATAGGTTAGGAACATGATAAATAGCTTACAATTTCATATATTATCATGAAATATTTCTGCAATTTTTTCATGAAAACTAAGGCTCAAAAATCACAAACCCATCAGATTACATCATCCACACCACGAGCTAATGGAAAAAGAAAACTGAGCTTTCCATTTTTAGATGAACAAGCATTCTCGAACTGATCCACTACTCTTCTTCACTGCCATCAAAACGTATGAATCCCAACGGCACCAGTCACCACCATGTCGTAGTTATCCCGCAAAGACACTCACGAATGAATGTGAAAAGGACAACCACGTACAACCGGCAATTTCGAAATTGCCTTGAAGTGAGGATTGAAAAATTAAACACCACACATATGTGAAACACACTGTTGCGGCAGTCAAGGAAGTGCTCCCTGCACTTTCTTTTTTATGTGATGAAACACATTTGCAGCAGCCAAGCAAGAAGCTGCTATTGTGATTGATGGTTCCTTGAAGTCAGCTGCACTTGAGGTCGAGTCCAATTAGATGAGCCGTCTCTCTTTCACATATCACAATCGAGCCCATCCCACGATCAACTATCAAAACCTTCCTTACAAGACTCCATCATTTGATATGAAGGGATTTCTCAAAGCGTCACAATTTCAAGAAATAGATTTATTCAAGAGAAAGTGTTGTTTAAAATGGAGCACTAAAAGGCTCCGATTGCTCAAAAGTAAAATTAAATAGAAAGCCCTGTTCTTGAGTGCACAGTTGGCCTTGTGTACAAGTGATTAGGAGAGCCAGATTTGTTCAAAATCGAGTGGCGGCTACACAATTTGTTCAAAACGCTTTACAAAGAATGTGTACAGGATTGGGTGCTCAAAATGTTTTATAATGTTATTTCCACAGCATTCAGATAGAGGCAAAGCAGAGCTTATTAAGCACGGTACCAAAATAAAAGAAGAGACTCTGCCATTTCCGAAAGTCCTGGGAAACCGCTTCATCAAATACCAAAAATTGCGTAATTTTAACAAAAAAAAAAATCGTAAGTCTTGGTCGATACTAAGTCTTGGTCATTAGATGATTCTGCCAATTGTCTTGTTCATTGGATGGTTGTGCCAATTGTCTTGGTCGATGATAACCCCTTAATATTCCCAATGACTTTGATTCATTACAAAAACTCCAAACATACTTTCTTAATTGGAATATTATTTTCTGCCTTTTTCTCTTTTGTCCTCCTAGCCAGCCTAATGAAAGTGTACAAGATCACTTTGCCCGTCAATTTTTGTCCCCATTTACTTGTTATTTTTGTCCCACATATACCAGGTAATCGATCAGTAGGACTGAACTTGTCATGCATCGTTTTCGAAACGTATTTAGTTTTTGGGGCCAATTATAAAGAAAAATACATTTTATAAGAATACTATCTACTTTACACTTAACCTCTTAATTTAGTTATTCTTTGGATTCGTAAATGAAAGAGTCTAGCTTACATATGAATCTAATCTAATAGGTGAGGAGATCTAATAGGTGACTCCTCGGCGGTGTTGTTATTTATGAAAACTTGTTGATAAGCCTAGAGAGACACGACATTACTTCATCAAAGAATTCTACCCAATTCTCACCTTAGAAAATGTTGAAAAGACCAACCTACCACGGACACCTATTAAACCCTATGTTGTAGACCGGTCTTGTGAACAACCCCGATGAGTAGTGGCAATTAATAGTTAGTTGCGACAAACATTTTTTAAGTAAGAACAAAGTATGGGATATTTTTAAAATTTTAATTATGTACGCCTTACTTCTTCATGAAGTCTTGAAAGCAGATACTCATAATGCTACACGTTCATCCTCCTCTGCCCAACCTATGAAATTGCCCGAAAAGGACGACTTGACTCTTAAAATGCTGATGGGCTGCCAAAAAAAAAACCAATTTAGTATCAATGTAACGCCCTGATTTTCAGAAATAAAATCGGAGGTATTAAATATTGATTTCTAAAAATTTATTAATTTAAATTCAAAATCCAAAACGGATAATTCTCTCTAACGATTCGTCTATTACAAAACCTTATTGAAATACTAAAAAAAATAGTCTTGGTGATAAAAACTAAACAAAATAACAGAGCCGCCTTCTAGGATTGATATGGATCCCAAGCGTATTCTGGCTCGACTCCCACCTCTGGATTCTCTTCCGTATAAAATTGTTCACCTTCAAGATTCTGTGTCTCCTCCTGATTTTCTGCAAAATCTGGCACGGAAGCCAGGCAATCTGTACCTGAGTGAAAGAGTTCACCCCGAAGTATAATCCAACCCAACTACCCCTCTTAATTTACAACTAGCAGGCAGCAAGATAATATGATAAAATGATACGAGACAGTAAAACAGAGATTATTCACATAAATCAATTCATTACTATCCGTTAACTTATTGTGTAATCTAAGATCTCCTCCGCGGAGTCTTTCCTCCCCAACCGTTAGCCATGCTCGGTCCCATGAGGTCACTTCCCTTTGCTGTCGCAAATACACCTAAGTTATATACCGAGTGTGCACCCCAATAACTACAACAAGGGAAAAGCTTATTATGCCTGAATCATGACTAGGGTTCGCCTATCTTATATACCACTTCACAATCATCACTGGACTCTCGCCAGTTTCAATTCATCACTGGACTCTCGCCAGTCTATCAATTTCTCACTGGACTCTCGCCAGTTTCAATCTCATCACAAATCTCATCACATTCAAAATCTCGCCTGCAGGCATTCTAAAAATAAAAACTTTCCATTTCATCCATTACCTAGCATCGTCTAATATGAACTCTATTCGCATACCACTCCATGTCTCTAGGGTCCAATCTAACATATAAATCAAGAATTGGTGCAATATAAAATTAATTCAAATAATAATTAAAACAATTAACGAGCAATGCAATCACGCAACTTTTTATGGATGGGCCGTTGCCCTTATTCTTGTATGTCGACAATGTCAATAATGAAGTAAAACTTTTATAAAGATTTTAATAAAATATTTTCTAGGCTCTTATTAATTATTTCTAATTAAATAGTTTAATTAAAAGCTAATTAAATGCATTAATTAGATAAAAATATTATAATAATTAATCATGACCTAATAAGAGTCCTAAAGGTCCTATATAATCAGTTGAATGTCAAAAGTTGGGTTCGGAGGGTCGAATAATTAAATTACATGAAAACGTTAATTAAAATGACCGAAAGTGAAGTAAATAGGCAATAAATAATTAATTATAAAAAAAATGTTGAGACTGATATAATTTTATCTTTGGACAGTAAGGAGTCTAAATAAAATTATCCGAGCATTAATAATAAAGTTTATAGGATCGTAAAGTAATTTTGATTGGAATTACATAAAAAATAAAAAATAATAGTGAATTAAATAAAAAAATATTTAATTTGACAAGTTACTGAAATTGAGATGCAAGGAGTCTAAAAAAAATTAGTTGAGTGTTAAAACGCTCGTTTAAAGGTCGTAACTAATTTTTGTTTATAAACTTTGAACGATAACTAATAAATAATTTAATAAATAGATAATAAAATAAAAAAAATATGACCTTAACAAGTTATGATCTTTGATATGTGAAAAGTCTAGAAAAAATAGTTCGGGGGTCGAAAACGGTGTTCGGGAGGTCGCAAAACACATTCGAAACAAAACAGAATCTGCCGCAAGGTTTGACCGGGTCAACCTTGCGGATGAGAGGATAACCGCAAACTTCAACTTGGTTCTTGCGGCCCGAAGGTTGCGGCCGCAAGGTTGAGTCCAGATTTCGCTTTTTTTGGTTTTTCGAGATGGTTTTGATGCATGGGTTGTTTCGGGCTATTGGGTTAAGTTATAAAACATTAAATATACTTAGAGGGAGGGTTGGGAGAGATTATACTACCTCAAATCGGATCGAATTGATTTTTGATCGAAACTTGAAAATTTGGGAAGAAAGCTTCGGGTTCTTCGATGGGGAAATTTTGGGGCCGAATTGGATGATGTTTTGCGAAGCTAGGGATTGTAGGAAGGTATTAGAATGATCAATTTGGCTTCCGGTTGATCGTAGCTACGAAACCCACTTTTCTCTCTCTTTCTTTCTCTCTCTAGAACTCCATAGATTGGAGCTTCGATCTCTACTGTTTTTCTCTCTTTTCTGGACTGGTGGGGCGTGGTAAATATTCTAATAAACCCTAGGGTCGGATTAATGGGGTATATATAGAACAATTTTAAGAGGTTGATAAATTTGAGTTCAAAAAGGACTCAAATTAATTGGGCTTTGAGATGGACAAAAATAAAACGAAAATATAGTCAGGAATAAGGATTAGAGACTGAGTAGGAAAGGGAGAGGTGGTAGGATTTACATGCATGCAATTTAAATAATTAAAAGTAGGATAATTAAAACTAAATTAATTTTATTTGTATTTATCTCTTAGATAATTATAATTAAGATAATTATATTATTACTAATAATATTCTTTTAAATGATATTATAATTGATAAAATTTACGGGTCGTTACAACCAAAGCAAACACTTTCAAAGACAGTGTACAGGGCATCCATTAGGTGAGAAAATCTTGTTTAGAGAGGTTCTTGTTTTTTTTGTTTTGAAAGGTGGAGAGGTTTTGGTTTACAACACTCAATCTCCGCTGTCAAAAAATATTTTGGACGGTCTGAACAGAAAAGTTTCATTAAAATCCAGACCATTCGAAAGTGTTTTGGATGGTCACGATTGATTGCTGCTGCAAAACACTTGTTTACGGCTCCGCTGTAAGTAAGTTTCTCTCCAAAATGTTTCATAAGATGATTTCCACCGAATTCAGAATAGAGGCTTAATGCAGAGCTTATTAACCTTCCATGCCCAAAAGCCCTACAAATACAAAAAATTTCAAGAGAAGAAACTCTGTCATGTGCTCAATTTAAGGCTATGTGCAACCAAACTAGACCAACCCTTGTATCCCGCCTGATCAATTGAGATGAGGTACCTGAAATATGTTTTTCCATTCTTTTTCCAACCCTAGAAGTGTAAATTGGGCTAGGTTGGAACAGGCACAACATGGGCATGACATGTTAAGAAGTAGATAAATTCCGAACTATCCACGACGAACAGACATGTAGTAAATTTATTGCAGAGCTAAAATGCCGAAGCTATAGTTGAGTAGCCACTTATTGTTTCCTTGACCATCTTCACAAGTGATTTCCCAATGTGCACCTTGCATATACGTACACATGGATTATAACAATTCAGTTTCATTGTCAAAAACAAAAGAAAAAGTATTTGACTATGGAGCTCCATAGAACGCCCAGTTGTCGACGTAAGAATCATTCGAAAATGTATCAAATTGCTTGCCTCGAGGTACCTTTCCCGTTTGTTGATTATGTAGAAGGTTCACGATTGCAATAGATGTCTAACACATGACCTGTTGAGAGATCTCCCCAGTGAGCTCGTTTGATGTGAGGTCCAACGAGTCAACCTTTGTCAAATTCCCTGCTAGCTTTGGTATAGGACCTTTAATGCTGTTGTGAGATAAGTTGAGTCCTCGGACTGAATTTAGCCTTCCAATAATCTCAGGAACCTCATATTTGAATTTATTTTTCTTGATAAATAAATGGATATGAAAATGGTGATGAATCATAAAAGAATTCACCACTTGTGTAAACACAAATTCCTCATGTATTGCAATCCTTTACGTTTTTCATCCACATTCATTGTAGCTTTAAAGTTTTTGAAGCTTTAAAATTGTTTTCCGAAATATCAATTACTCGCAAGCCCAGGAAAGGAAATTTGGTCTTCCAAGTCGGGTGCATGAAAAAATTAGAGAGAAAACAAAAAAAAAACTACTGCAGTTTTTAAGCCTCAAGCCAAACAAGGCTAAAGTAGCTTGACTGCTGGTCCTTGATCGTTGGATGGTTCTTCCAATTGACTTGGGCGTGCAAGACTTTTGAACAAAAATATTTCCAAACGTACAGTCTTTCTATAGCATCTAGGTTTGCATTTTACTATGGTCGATCCATTTGGATATTAGTGGCATATATTATTGAATCAATTTGTTTAGAAACCAGAGAGCAGTACAACATTAGATGTGTATATTTTCTTCTTCCTTCCAAGGCCGGAGGGGATACAGAAAGACTTATGGAACAGGTAAGTACGAAATTTCGTAAAGAAAGCACAATAGTTATGGACTGATCACCCTAAGCATAAAGATTCTCACTTGGCTGTGCTCTTTTTATTCACACCTCCCAACAGATCAACCTCCTACAATCGAAGTTTTTCCTCAGAGAAATGCAAGAGATTCATGCCTCTTGGCCCTCTTCCACCATATCTGCAAAATTCAAATTCTTTAAAAAGGAAAACTTAGCACAAAAGCTTGCATGATATACACAACTACTGGAATGCATGAAACTAATTGAGAAATTTGTGTCCCAGTCAACTTTATATGTTCGTGGGGATCATCTAGCTCAAACTTATAATTCAATGCTTCGCAATAAACGTTAACAGAAATAAAACACTTACCATTACAATAGCATTTGCAGTTTGCTAATTTCTTCTGCCTCCACGCTTCCGAGCATTGCTTTTCTGCCTCTTTCCATTACTGTTTCCTACACCTTCAACCATCCTCACAAGCCATTGAGGTTTACCGAACGAGAACATAAGATATCCCATGACAAGTCCAACTACCAGCCCAAATCCATACCCTGGCAATATGACTTCCCAACCAAATCCACTCACAGGCTCTGAATCTTCTTCTTCTAATGGCGATGGTGGTGGCTGTGTTGCCTTAGGATCGCCACATGTACGCGACAATGGAGGCCCACATAATGCCGAGTTGTTGATGTAAGAACCGTTCGAAAATGTATCGAATTGTTTGCCACGAGGTATAGGTCCCGTTAGGCGATTCTGTGAAAGGTTGAGCGTTCCGAGAAAGGTTAAATTCGTGAGTTGTCGAG
Organism: Rhododendron kiyosumense; assembly: GCA_019656275.1. Taxonomy (NCBI): domain Eukaryota; kingdom Viridiplantae; phylum Streptophyta; class Magnoliopsida; order Ericales; family Ericaceae; genus Rhododendron; species Rhododendron kiyosumense. The sequence goes on along the minus strand of BPLS01028602.1, from coordinate 5,258 downwards.
GGATCTCCCCAGTGAGCTGGTTTGATGAGAGGTCTAACCATTCCAACTTTGTCAAATTACCAAGCGACTTTGGTATATGACCTGTGAGGCTGTTGTGTGATAAGTTTAGTCCTCGAATCGAATTTAGCCCACCGATGATCCCAGGAATCTCACCCTGAAACTTGTTCCTTGATAAATCAATGGCTGTGAAAACTTTAAGGACTTTCTCCATTTCAACGGTCGATCCTTTGATTACGATAGTCAGAGAATAATAAGTCCCCATGTACTCCAAACGAAAATGCTCATCCACGTTCATCATTGCTTTGAAACTTTTGAAGTACTTAATGGGCAATGGACCAGTGAAATTATTGTTCGACATATCAAGAACTCGCAACATGGGGAAGGGAAATTTGGTCATGGAAGTCACGATCGATCCATGAAATTTGTTGGATTGCAAGATTAGGACATGCAAGTTCGGTAAATTTCCCAACCAATGGGGAAATTCTTCAAAGAAATTGTTTCTTCCGAGATCCAGCACTTCTAGGTTTCTGCAGTTAATCAGAGACTTCGGTATTGGCCCTTCAAATCGATTGCCATAAAGATTGATAGTTGTCAAGCTATTTCTCCTGGTAAATGAATCATGAATGGTGCCAGAGAAGTTATTCTTCTTTAACGCGAGTACATTGAGATTTTCACTGAATCTATTTGATCTAGGAATGGCTCCAGAAAAGCTATTTGAAGAAAGAATAAGGTGGGTAAGGTTTTGGAGTTCAAAGGTTGAATTTGGAACAGTACCATGTAGGTCGTTATAGCTCAAATCAATAAGCTCCAACGAAGAGGATTGAAACTCAAATGTTTGTCCTCTCAGTTTGTTATAACTGAGATCTAAGTACTCGAGTGCAGGTAATTCGAAGACCCAAGATGGGATTGTACCGTCGATCAAGTTTCGGCCTATGTTCAAATAGCTTAGATTTGGAGGTACAACTACTTGTGAAGGAAGAGGACCAGTAAGACTATTGTTTGACACATCCAAGAATTGAAGTTCTGGTAAGTTTGCATCCCATGAAAAGAAGGGACCTGTGAAATTATTATCCGAAAGTCTTAAGTCCCTGAGATTTCCAAGGTTTGAAATTGAAGATGGGAGGGAACCACTGAAATTGTTGGATGAGAGGTCCAAATAAGTGATTTGTGTAAGGTTTGAAATTGAAGATGGGAGGATACCATGGAAATTGTTGGATGAAAGTTGCAAATTAGTGATTTGTGTAAGGTTTGAAATTGAAGATGGGAGGATACCATGGAAATTGTTGGATGAAAGTTGCAAATCAGTGATTTGTGTAAGGTTCCAGAGAGAAGTAGGAATGGATCCGTGGAATTTGCAATAATTGACCACCAGTTCCTCCAAGGACTTTAGATTAGCAATTGAGTCCGGCAATATTCCAGAAAAATCTGTGCGTGCCAAAATTAACTTCCTGAGAGGATAGGTCAAATTGATGAAATCTGGTATATGACCCGTGAGACCCTCTTCAAACTGTATTCCCAAGTTCCGTAAATGTGGTAAGTGGAATATTCCGCTAGGGAATTCTCCTTGTAAACCAGAATCTCCGAGCCAGAGGATTCTTAAAGAAGTCAAATTGAGCAGGGATTTTGGAACTACCGAAGAAGACATGTTTACCGCCAAAAGATTGAGATATGTTAACTTGGATAAATTTTGAATGAGTAACTCGAATCTGCCTTCTTCCAATCTCAAACCATGATTTTCAGAGAGATCAGAGAGATCAAGTGACACTAGTTTGTTTAGGAAGGAGACTCCGGACGGGACTTTACCTGAAAAACCACACCAAGAGAGATTGAGGTGTGTCAATTCGGTGAACTGAGTGAATTCAGGTGGGATGCGAGACATGGAAAAGTTGTTGAAAGCGAGGTTGAGCTTTCGAAGGTGGGGAAAGGGGAGGAAGAGGCTGCTATTAGGATGGATGGCGGCTTGAAGCCAGCTGCAGCTGAGGTCGAGTCCAATTACTTGACCTGTCTCCCTGTCACACTCGACTCCATCCCATGAACAACAATCGGAACCCTTTTTCCAAGACTTCATCTTTGGAAAAGAAGTGATTCCAAAAGAATCACAGTACCAAGAAGCAGATTTATTGAAGGAAAAAATTCGTTTAAACTGCTGCAGCGCAGAGGCCTGTTCTTGAGTGCAGAGTTGGGCATGCAAACAAGTGAGTTGGCAAAGGAAGAGAAAGAAGAAGAAGAGGTTAAGTAGTTGATTGTAGGAAAGCCATACTTGTTGAAGGCCCATCTTTCCTCTTGAACACAGAAAAACGACAGGTTTACCAATTGAGGAAAGTACTCGAAATGTTTTATAGGCATCCGCAGCAAACTAAATCAAATAACATGGCTTCTTTTTTCCATGCTTAATGATTACTGGGATGGTATTCCATCGGTTACTAGATAATACTTTTTTCGTATTTTCAACAGAAAACAATGGTCTCAACTGCTAACATTGAGGCATATATACCTAGTTTGGCATAATAAGCCAAGTGGTTATTTTTTTGTCCTTATTCAAATTTTTTTTATACGTGCTAGTTTTTCGCCGAATTTTTGAGGATTGTTGCTTGGTTATGATGAGAGGAATCTAAAAAGTAAAAATTGTTATCGAAATCTAACTTTTTTTAATAAAGACAAAAATAAGCCAATAAGCTAATTTTTTGTCTTTATTCAAAAAAATTAGATTTTGATCATAATTTTTTACTTTTTAGATTCCTCTCATCATGACGATGCAAGAATTCTCAAAAAGTTGACGATAAACTAACAGATGCGAAACAATTCGAATAAGGCATGGTAAAACACGAGCACGGCATGGCACACGCACAACATGAGCACGGATACATCATTTCTGTTTACGCATAAATCATATTGATTCATTAAATCTAATTACACAAAAATATAAATTGTTCTTTCTATAGTCAACTAAGTAACTTGGATAGCTTTGAATGATCGATTCTTGAAAAGCATGAAAAGTTACAAGGCCAGAAAAAGCATGAAAAGGATGGTATGCTTCCCGGTATTGTCCCAATTCAAAAGTTACAAGGCCAGAAAAGCATGTTATGCTTCCCGGTATTGTCCCGTCAATGGCTCAACTAATCTCTACCTGCGCGCTATGATCAAAGGCAGACCATTCACAATTTTTTGGTTGTCTTTATTTAATTTTTTTTCGTGTTTATTAGTTTTGCGGTAAATTTTTACGTATTATTGGTTTATCTCGATGAGTTATTGGTTTATCTCAATGAGAGGAATTGTAAAAGTAAAAAATTATGACTTTACATAGGTGTTTTTGCAAACATCCAAGAAAAAGTTCAAAAAATTGACTTTTTGAGCTTTACCTTGGATATTTTTCAAAATACTTATGTAAATGTCATAACTTTTTTTTCCTTTTTCCTTTCCTTTCGTGGAGACAAACCAATACTCCCTTCGTTTCTTTTTTAAAGTCTAGTATTCCATTTTGGACTGTCCCTTAATGAGTGTCCATTTTGTAAAGTTAGTGGGTAAAAGTTAGTACATTTTCCATTTTGCCCCTAAAAATAGATTCCATTTTGAAAAGTTAGTGAGTAAAAATGTAATGATGATGTCTCGATAGAGGGTAAGTAGAGAAAATGGAGGTAAAAGTTGATGTGAAAGATGTAATGACGATATTTTCTTAATAAGTTGGAATTACGAAATGGGACATTTAAAAAGGGACGGAGGGAGTATTACATAAAGATTTGGTATAAAACTCGGAAAAAAATAATGACAAAACTAAAAAGTTGTTCACAACTTGTTGGTCAATGAAAACACCGAAATACCCCGACGTGGACTTTCCAAAATCAACATCCCTGCATTCACTACAAGAAAAATTACATTGGGTGACGGATGAAAATCGTCACAAATTGCATGTTTTTCGTCACAAATAATATAGGTGACGAAAAAAAATTTGTCGACTAAAGGTTGTTGAGGATTCCTACAAGTGATGAAATCTATTTTTCGTCACCTATAGCGTCTTTTGGTGACAAAAAATTTTTCCTTGCTTATTGTGCTTTTTGACGACGAATTTTTTTGTCATCAATTATTCCTTTTGGCGACGAAAAATTCATCACCAATATAAGAAATCGATGACGAAATTTTTTGGTGCAAAAGACGTTTTCATATGGGAAAAAAATCTTTCTTTGTTGCTCCTGCTGAGTTTCGAACCCGGGTCCCTTGAGTTTTTCGCGCAAGCTCTGAGCAATTTCACCACACACACTTTTCAATAAATCTTTGAAATATCTAATACATAACATATATGTTTAACATGGCAATATATTTCGAATGTAATTTTGAATCTTTAAACATTAAAATTACAAAACATTCTTTTCAAAATGTATTTGGCGAAATGAACCAGAGATGGAAGAACTTAAAAATCACATTTGGAGGAGCTACTAGAATTTTTATTCCACGCAAATCATCTAACACTTTTACAAGGAATTTGGAACCACAGAAGAAGATACATTTACTAGGCTAAGATCAAGATCTCTTATCGGATCTTGTGTCTTTGATAAATTTAATATCATGCACATTCTCAGTTACTGAATACAAAACGAAAATTGGAGGATTACGGAGCCACGGATTCAAATGGGAATGGTAAGCCCATTTGAATAATTATTGGGATTGGTATTCCATCTTTTGGTAAAAATATTTTTGCAACCAAAACAATGAGCAGGTAAGCCCCCAGAAATGGGTAAATTTGTAACATCCAAAAAAATGGGGTAACCAACAAGAAAATTAAAACACGTAACTATTTTGAGGTTTATCGCACACTCTTACTCGTAACTTCACCAAGAAATGCTTTGGGTCCTTAGGGAGTTATTTAGGGGGGACATAATGCTTGAGCATCGTCTATTAAGCAATGAGTTCAATTTTGTCAGTCTTACAAGCAATCCGGTAGCAATTTACCACACCAATTATAAAAAAAAATGTGCCCGTTTCATTTTGGATATTGATGTATGTGACACCTAACCTTGTTATGGCCTTCCCGTTAGCTGATATTTCTTCGAGCTACAAAAACACCGCATTTGATGTCAAAAGAAAAGGAAAGGGAAAAAAAATTCCAAAAACAAAACCATAGTACCCGCTGAGATGAAGACCTATCAGAGTCATGTGTTCCACAGAGTTAAATGCTAAGTCTTGGTCATTGGATGGTTATGCCGATTTGTCTTGGTTGATGTCGATGATAAGCCCTTCATTTGAGCCCTTCATATTCAAATGAA
>BPLS01028598.1:138431-163121 GCA_019656275.1 Rhododendron kiyosumense | reverse complement strand
ATGCTACTATTGTTAAAAGAATTAGTAATTTGTTTGAATTTAAGTAATGGTAACTTTATTTAATTAATTCATCTTAAAAGAATTAATTGATTGTACTATATGTCTACTATTGTAATTATTTGTTGCACTGATGTCCGATACTTCTCAGTACGTTGAATTAAATCAACGGAATACGACTACTGATGTTTGACATTTATAATATCAAATGCTACTATTGTTAAAAGAATTAGTAATTTGTTTGAATTTAAGTAATGGTAACTTTATTTAATTAATTCATGTTAAAAGAATTAATTGATTGTACTATATGTCTACTATTGTAATTATTTGTTGCACTAATGTCCGATATTTCTCAGTAAGTTGAATTAAATGACGGAATACGAAAAATTGAAATAACAACTAAAATAAATAGAAGTATTAGCCGTTGGTAAATTTTATTTTTTTGTAATTAATTTGTTTTGGTGCAGGGAATAAGAGCAGGAAAACTCAGACTACGATTTTGATTGTTGTTCCAGTGAGTATCTCATTACTACTCACTGCGCCTGCGTGTGCCATTTTCCGACGAAGGAAGAGAGATGATGTCAACAGTAAGTTTATTTATGCTTTGATAATCTTAAGAGAGAAACTTATTTATGGAGCTGCTGCAAAACGGCTCTCTATGGAATTGATCGATTTCAGCCATCCGTTTCGGCAATTAATGGTCCGAATTTTAAAAAAACTATTCGCTAGAATAGTGTAACTAATCATGTGAATTATTTTTTTTAAAATCTAGACCGTTTAAAATACTTTTAGATGCGCGCGATGGAGCGCTGTAAACAAAGTTTATGGGTTGCTCTGTAAAGAAGTTTTTCTCTAATCTTAAATATCTACGAGGTTTAACATTAACACAGGGTTTGTGATTGCACTGAGGTTTTGAATACTGTACCGATAGAGATTATTCACTACCTTTGGTATACCACGTGGAGGTGCCCCAAGTTTCTCCCCCACACATTGTTGTGAGATCCTCTCACTATGCCTTGTTCTCTTTCGAATTTAAAAAGCATTTTTCAAAAAATTCTCCCTAGATTCCTTCTATTCCCAACTTTTCTTTCTTTATCTCTCTCCACTTATTACCTCTACTATTGTTCAAATTTTTTTTCAAACACTAAACCAAACAAAGCAAAGTCTCGGCCCCCATAGAAATATATAGTTGAGGAGAGACCCAAAGGCATTGAATAATTTTTCGGATAAGAGTGCTGATGTGCTCTATCCTACACACTACTCCACTTGAAATGCTCATATCCTCGAATAGTGTGCTCTTTGGTCTCTCCCGACAAGCAAAATGCTTGTTTTTGTCGACTTCGATTTACGAGTAGAAAGTAGAAACTCGAATGGTTTCTATTTTTCAGAATTTTGTTCACTTGAGATCTGACAACACAATTTCACTCTCACAATTCAAGCAGTTCACGTCTCTCTCTCTCTCTCTCACACACACTCACTCACAAACACGCACTGCTCTCACACTTCTGTATCTCTCCGATAAGAGGAGAAATCCATGGAGGAGGGATGAGCTTTGGAGGGGGGAACAATGTGCACCCAAAGCAAGCCAAATCTGTCAATTCAAAGCCTTGTCCTTCCGGATAAACTTTAGAGGGGGAGCTTTGCTGCATCCAATGGGGCCCTAAAGTTCCACACTTTTCCACATCAACACACACAGATTTATATAAGTCACAAACAAATAACCACCATACATCTAAATTAGGGGTGTTAAATTGGTGAGTTTGGTTCAAATTGGATACGTTGTACGTTGATTGAGTCTTAATGAGTCATTGACTCATTTAAAATCTATTATTTTTTATACCAATTACGCACACCCGATCCGATCCATTTATTTAAATTAAACATGACCCGCCTATCAACCTAATTACCTATAAATTAAAATTAATATGACTAAAATACCCATGTGCACTGAAAATGACCATATTATCCTTATACATCTAAATAACTAAAATACCCACGTACACAAAAATTATCATATTATATCTATATACTATAATGACCAAATTATATAAATATTTTTTTCCCACTCTTCACATCTCTTAACAATAACTAGATCCAAACATTGTCTTATTATTTCGATAATAAAAACCTTGGTCTTAGGCATTCTTGTAAATGTATAAGTCTAAAATTTATTTCGATATTTTTTTTTTAGATTTTCATCGTAATTTTGGAGGTTAATCATTCATCTCGACAAGATAAATCGGAAAAATATAAGAATATAGATCGATGTTAAAAAAATTCAAACAAGACGGCACTTTGAATAAATAAAACAACTGTTTGATAACTTTTTTCCTTTTTAGTGAACTTTTTTTTTGTTTTATGTCACAAACTTCAACTGGGCCGGCCCTTCAACTGTTAAACTCGAACAATAAAATCTTTTTTCTCATTTTTCTAGGTTTAATTTCTCTGTGCCTCTCAAGTCTCAATTCCAACACACACAGAGACCCTACCACATGCAACCTTAAACAAATAACGGCCTGTTTGCTTGGGGGATAAGGGAGGCCGGAGGGAGGGAGGTGGATAAAGGAGGAAAATGGGAGAAGGAGTAAGGGGCTTGTTAGTGGAATAAGGCAGCTAGGGAGGGGGAGAAGGGATGGGGGAAAGCTTATCCCCCTCCAAAGGTCTTAGGTTACCCCACCCAAGTATAAGCTAGTCTTCCGTCCTCAACTAATCCCCCGTATATCATATCCATCTTTTATCCATCCAAAACCTTATTCGTCTGACAAACGAGCTGCTAGCACGAGTCGTGTCGGTACATTTTGTTGGAAAATATTATAGGATATAATATTTTATTTTAAATGTGAATGAAAATTGATTTAATTTGGGGTTGCATCTTTTCATTGGCACTTGTTCGCCGTGGACGGACGCGTCCTTTACGAACAGATGTGCCCTCTTTCTTTGGTGACTTTTCGTAGAGTTATCTGTTGGCCTATAAATATCAATGCGCTCATTCATTTTCAAGAAATTGATTTTTCGTTCATTCAAGTCCATTCATATGAGAAAGTTATAAACATAAGATGGTTCGCTAGGCCCTCCAATTGAAGTGCTGCTTTGGGGGGATTCCGATCAAGTAGTGCTGGGAGACAGTCGTCCAATGCAAACCGTGAGCACTGTAGCGGGGGCGAAATCTGTCTTAAGTACAGAGTGTCACACACAAACACTCGCCTTGATCACCAATTTGTTTCCGTCAATTTTCATGTTTTGAGTTCCGACTTTATTGCACTCATATTTTTGGTTTTATCACAAATAGTAAGCACATTTTTCCAACAATCTTAAGACAGATTTTTTGTTTACTTTTGTGATTCTGTGATTTCTGTTCTATATGTTTATGTTGGACGAGAAAGTGGAAATTGCATGTATATGTTTGGAACTGCTTGTACATGAATTTTATAGTATCATATATGGTTGAGTATAACTGTAACTGATGAACAGATATCGATGTTTTTGTTATAGCAAGTTAGCAACGATAATGCATGTGCGTACCATTACTTTCAGTGAATCCATAGAATTCATGAGTAGCATTCTTTCTGTTTCACATGTGTATGATCAATTTGATAGATTTCTTGACTGGGACAAGCCGTATGTGTAAATTAAATTCTAGGACCTTTTGGAACAGGCATGAATTTATAAAAGGTTGTGACGATTACAAATTATCCGTAGAACGGTGCAATTGTTTCAAATCTTTTGAATTTTGCACACTTGTCCACATTGGATGTGTGTCTACATTTGACAAGTGTTCGGTGAGGGACACATTGATCTGGTTTCAGCAATTTGTGAGTGTTCTAATTCTGTGAATGGAATTATGGTTGGTAGTTCTAATTTACATGCATCAACGTGAAAGTGAAAATGAAATGAAATTAATTTTATTGAGTAGTGCTTTTGTATCCCTATCATTCAGTAGATTCATTATTCCCATGACAAATGGAACTCTTATCCAAATTAGTGGGAATTAGTATTTTACACTTTCGTGATTAGTATTGAATCTATTGGCACTATGTGTTCATTAAATTATGAGTGGATTTCTAATTCTCAACGGGAAAGAGACAAAAGAACCTATGATGCTTTGGGTTCTTTGAAATTCAATGGCCCATTGACAGTTATGTGAACATATGATTATCATGGCAAGTGTAGAATTGAATTGTGCACGTGGCCATGTTCTGTGTTAAAGTGGCTTTAACACACAGTAAAATTCTACTGTTGGTTGACACTCTGGAAATCAACATGAAGTTTATGTTGGATTCAACAGGCTCAAGGAACTTGGATAAAAGCCTAAATGTTGCCTGGACCTGATCTAAATTCTTGGTGATTTTGAGTATTCATCGTGGGCTTTTAATTTGTAATTGATAATTGATTAGTCCTTTTAAATGTTGGATTAGAGGCCGGAGTTAAAGATATAGAAAACCATTAGTTTCTATTGTCTAGAAATCCTCAGTTGTTCTCAACTTTGATATTGTACATATCATAATTGTTACCGTTAGTGGCCGAACTTCGGAATGGGAAAATTTGGGTAGGTGTGACTCTTTGAGATGTTACCGGCCATGTTTTCCTTATGTGTGAAGATGTGTGACCTTGGAGTTAAATCAAAAGGTGTGATTCTTGGGTTTACTGGAGTGACCCTTGAGATTACGTCAAAAGATGTGATTTTTGAGTTTACATCAAAAGGTTTAACTAAGGGGTGTGACTGTTGGGTTTACCGTTTATACGAAGAGACGTGACCCTTGGTGATGTCACATATCTTTTGACTTTCTAAAAAAAAAAAAAAAATTGTCAGTTGGGCCAAATCTATTGGAAACGCCAAATGTGTAAATTCATGTTTTGGATTTTTTGAAATTCTGTTTCCATGGACTCAAAAGATCCGTTTGCTATGTTTGAATTGGCATGAAACTAAAATTGAAATATTTTCGTTTTTACGATCTTAAGTGGTTGGTAGTTATCAACAACTATGCCCCACAAGATACTTTTTAAATATAGATTTGATTTATATGCTCTAAAGAGTATCTATTGAATCGGCAAAGATACTTAGAATGCAAGGTGCAGTTAGTATAAAATAATCTCGATTTGAGTATAGAGTTACTCGATATTGGGTGAGACGCTCAATGTGGGGGTTATTTCTTGCTCCTGTGTCTTAGAACACGAAGAGATGAAGAGAAGTTTAGAAATTGTTTGTGTCATGTCATAAACTACGGAAATTATTTTGTTGAATTCTGAATTAATTTCAGAATTGTGGGGGAAACAATATTTATAATTTCCACAATATTTACGTGTTGCACTATGAGAGATGTTCAACTATACTTAAAGAATAAAGTATGGTGATATGAGTATCCAATTTAAGAATCCAAAGATGGATTTAATTATACAATTGGAGTGCAACAATGATTTGGAATCCTTATGTGTGTATAGCAAGGTCTATGATGGAGTCTGATCAACTCATCGTATTAGACAAAAAGGCAAATAAGCGGATGGCTGTGCCATCTCTTAGAGGATGTTCCAACGGGGTTCCAATTCTATGCCAGAGTTATAATGTGATGGCCATCAGTTGTTAGAAAGGCATAGAAGACCATGTGTAACGGTAAGTCTCGATATTAAAGACATCGAACCGTTAAACATTTGTTCTCACTTGAGAATGAAACGTCAAAAAAAAAAAATTTGTTACGGATCCGTTGAGTTTGGAGTTTTGACTAGAGAACAAATGATCATCGAGGGGAATGAGATTAAAGCCTATAATTAAAAGTCTCTATAACATCAACCCAACCTAGCTGACTGGAGATCCCAAGATCTAGGTTCAAGGAGACAACCGAGTTGTATGAGACTTAGGAGTATCACTGAGGAGATATCTCTCCAACTCATTCCTATGGTGAAACAGTGATGCCTGCAGCATTTCAGGTTAAGATTTGCTTTTAATGATTCTTGTACCTTGGTAAATCCAAGTGGGGTATAGCAGGATACCCTTAATAAGATATCACCTATGTGAGTGTGAAGGGGCCGCTTCTGTGAGAATTTTCTAAGCCTGAACTCTCTAAAGCACTCTTTGAAACCAGTCGGTGTTCTAGGGCCAAAATGGGCACAATCGTAAGAACCAACTGTGTTCGGAAAGATTCTGTGTGAATTCTATTGTCTTGGTTTACACAAAACGCTGAATAGTTCAAGGCATCGCGTCCACTGGTTAGCAAGTAAATTCGATAGTCTTTCACAAGGGAATGTTCAAAGCCAAAAGCTACCTATCCTATGCAGGAAATTTCCACTTGTTCTCTCTCTGTCATTTGCATTGTTTTGCATTGGTTATCGAGTCAATTTCATTCATGTGGGAGACTGTTGGAAAATATTATAGGATATAATATTTTATTTTAAATGTGAATGAAAATTGATTTAATTTGGGGTTGCATCTTTTCATTGGCATTTGTTCGCCGTGGACGGACGCGTCCTTTACGAACAGATGTGCCCTCTTTCTTTGGTGACTTTTCGTAGAGTTATCTGTTGGCCTATAAATATCAATGCGCTCATTCATTTTCAAGAAATTGATTTTTCCTTCATTCAAGTCCATTCATATGAGAAAGTTATAAACACAAGATGGTTCGCTAGGCCCTCCAATTGAAGTGCTGCTTCGGGGGGATTCCGATCAAGTAGTGCTAGGAGACAGTCGTCCAATGCAAACCGTGAGCACCGTAGTAGGGGTGAAATATGTCTTAAGTACAGAGTGTCACACACAAACACTCGCCTTGATTACCAATTTGTTTCCGTCAATTTTCAGGTTTTGAGTTCCGATTTTATTGCACTCATATTTTTGGTTTTATAACAAATAGTAAGCACATTTTTCCAACACGTTCTTTCTGTAGGATATGTTTCTATTGGAAAGCGGAAGCAACACAAATTCATGCACTGTACAATCTCATCTTTATTGATTTCTAACACAAACACACTTACAAAAATTACACCTCTCACACTCACACCTCACATCTCTATTTCTCACATCCACTAGTGGTGGGGGGAGTCCCCCGCATGGGCTCCCTCTTTCTCATGTCTCTCCCTCTCTTTTCTCTCTTTTACTTCCCATACTTTTCTCTGTACAAACACAACTATATAGAGGATACAAGATAGGGAAGGAGTCAGAGATTTCGATCACTCTGAATCTCCAACTCATATCGCAAATATAATCGAGTAACTCCAAAGTCAAACTTTGTGGCTGCCTCCATTGGAATAGTCCAACGCGTTTTCCGTATTTCATAATCAAGCTTACTTTTCAACATCCCCCCTTAAGCTTAATTCTCTCGTCCAATGCGTCGGTCTCTTGTCTCAACACCTTGTCTCGCCGAACAACCGTATGTTTTTCTTCTTAGCTCCTTCTCTTCTGGCCTCTTCAACCACTTTGGTGGTTGATCTTGTCACGCAAGGAGCACATCGCTCATTGTTCCACATGTCGAACTTAATTCGAACACAGCTTCAATCGCTTGGCAGATCAATCCTCATCATCTCGTCTCTATAGCCAATATCTCGTCTATATTGGCTTCCAATCACGAATTGGTCGTGATTCTCTTGTCTGTCTTACCAAAATCTCGTCTTATTTTGGTATTTCTCCTCCGTCTCTAGAGCCTGGTGGGCTTCTCTCATCTACGTCTCGTCTTTCCACATTTATTCTCATCACAAACCGGTCTGGTTTGGTGCTTCTCGTCTAATTGATCACATCTCGTCCTCTATTGGGCCAAAAATTTGCATCACGTCTCGTCTCATCTCATTATCTCATCATCACGTCTCATCTGTCCGTCCTCGTTAGTTCTCGTCCATCCTCTTTTATTTTAGGCATGGAGTGCCCAAAATCTCTTGTCAAATATTGGCAAAGTCACGTTCGATTTTGCTCCATCATGTCTCGTCGTCACTTGGCTGTGGGTAGCCAAAACATCATCTCCATCTCTTTCTCGTTTGGCCGTGATCACATCGTCTCTCACATCGTCTCGTCTCTACTCTGTCAAATTCTCGTCACTTTTGGCATTTGGTAGCCAAAAGTTCGTCTTCAAATCACTTGGAGAGTGATTTTTTCCGGCAACTCATCATCTGGTACTGTTCATACATACGTTTGCACCATACCACAAATGGTACCATCCATGCTTGATAATTCTCTTTGGTGGTATCATCCACATTGGATAATTTCTCTTTCCACCATTAATTATTGAGCTACTTTTTTAATGTTTCCCTCTAAATTTCTAATTGCGTATTAACACCTTTAGCGGTTTCATCTATGAGGACGATGTCATTTGCAAACATCATACATCATGGAATATCCTCTTGAAATTATCTAGTCAATTCATCCAGAACTATGGCAAAGAGGTATGGGTTCAGGACTGACCCTTGGTAAAAAAAATAAGAAAAAAATAATTTTAGATTGGTAAAATACTTCCCGTGGATGAACTTGGGCATTGTCGAAGTCCATGTGAACAGGGGAATAGGGGTCCAAAACTCATTCTCTGTTGCGCATGGATGAACGGCGACCATAAGGGTTCGCATCTCGCGGGGTATCTTTTTCAGTCTAAAATCAAACGTTTTATAGAACACCGATGGGAGCATATGAGTCCGGACCGGTTGTGACTGCTATGAACTCTATGACCGTACCTTTCTTTTTAATTATTTGAAAAACCAATCAATTTCTAGGTTTTAGTTAATCTCAATCAATCCACAAGGGGTGGCTACCTAAGAGCCTGTTTAAATTATAACAACCCGAGTTTTTAAGTTAGCACACATCACCGTCTTTGTGGATTCGACTCCGGACTTACCGGATATTGTGCTCTATTGGTTTTAACCCTACGCTTGGGGCTACCTATTATTTTAGGACTAGAAAATCGTCAAGCATTTTTGGCGCCGTTGTCGGAGACGGTAAAGTGTGTTAAGAATTTAGATAGTTATTTTTATTTTTTTATTTTTAGTTTTTGTTTTTGTTTTGAGTCATCATAGGTAGATATAGATAATCTTCCATCGTAGGTAGGGGTATGCATGAGTCGGGTTTGAACCCGAACCCGACTTGACCTAATCGGGTTTGGGATTTTTGGAATCGACCTCGTTTGAATGAACAAGGGAAACCGTCCAATCAGATTTACGGTTGGGTCTAGCAGGCCAGTAGAAGTAGATCAAGAAAAGAGATTTTGTAAGAGATTCAGTGGATCAGATCGAGAAGAAGAAGTAGATCAAGCAGAAAGAAGAATTTAAGCACTATAATCTCAGAAAAATATCAGAAATTTGTAGATAAGAAATTAACTTATGTAGTTACATGAGAAAGAGAACGAGAAATAGAGGGCAAGGCAATGGCGATGGCGCCGTGGCGGTGGGCCGGTGGCCGTGGCTGGTGGGTCGACATGGTGAGAGGTGGAAAAGGGTCTCCATTTCCGAGCCCAGAGTATGAGAGAAAGGGTCTCCATTTCCCAACCCAGAGTAAGAGAGAGAGGAGGAGTTCTCCTGGAGAACTGGGGTGGTGCAAATCCGGGATTTGAGCCTCACGTACGTACTATGGTTAAGTCCACCTTTTGCTAAAAATTTGAAAAACGTTTTTTTTTTTTTTCGGGGTTAAGATGAAACTTGTTTTTTTTTTTTGGGTTAAGATGAAACTTTTTTCTTTTTTTTTTTAACCAGAAAATGATACATGACAGGAAGGGAAAAAAAAACAAACGCTTGCAAAATCTCAATTGATACATGACAGGAAAAAAAAAACGCTTGCAAAATCTTGGCCGGAATTCCCGGTACTCCGGTCCCGGCTGGTATTTTTCGAGATGACCAGTATCAGCCGATAATGACTAGTATTTGGTCCGGAACAGTATTGGGGGGTTAGGGTACCGGTTTCTCTCAAATCCGGCATGTACTAGCCGGTACGGTACGGGATTGATAACCTTGATATATATAGTCGGGTCGGGTTGGACCCGATGGGTTGGAAACATAAAGACTCGAGAACCAATTTTTTACAGAAACTAACCTGTAACCGACCATAGCAATAGTTCGAAACCGCTCGAAACCCTTCAGGTTGGGTCGGATCGGTGTGGGCCCATGGGTACACGGGTATTCTGCACACCCCTAATCGTAGGAAAACAATTACCTCGAGCCTGTTTTTTTTTTTTTTATAATTGTTGAAAAGAAAAAAAATGACCCATTTTGCAAGGTGCTATGGAGATTATGCAAAACAATTTGATTAGTTCGTGGTACTTCCTATATTTTATGGTTTGGCTTCAGAAAATCTTTTTTCGCATATTGCTAACCTTGAAAAAGCTTTTGCTAGTGATGACGTGACTCTTTTACATATATTCCCAACATCTTTGCGTGGTACTGCTCAAGATTGGTTTAATTTTTTGAGTCCAAGATCGACATAGAGTGAGATTGTAATACAATTTTTCAAAACTTTCACTCCCTCATATGAGACTCATATGCTTTTACAAGAACTATCACATTTCTAGATGATGAGTCTTTTTCGCAATGTTGGGAGCGACTTTAAAATTCCATATTCTCTTGGTCGAGTTTTAATTGTGAGCTTGGCAGTATTCTGGCTACATTTTGCCATGGTTTAAATCTTAAGACATGCCAGATGGATTTTAGGTCCACTGACGAATTCCAGGATAAAAACGCTGAAAAGACTTAGGATTACCTAGATGAATTAGCCCAAAAACTCCAATTTTGTGAGTTGACTGAAAGTTCTAAGGATACCAATTCTGATGCGAGGGAAAAAAAGGAAATAAAGCCGCTTGTCATTAGTGAAGGCTATATGCCTTTTGAGGAGTCATTGCCAATAGTTACACTGAATAATTAAATACTCTCGGCTCTATATGGTGCCACCCCTCCTACTAAGTCTCCACTTTTGCAAGAGTTTTTAAATGTGGAACTGATTGATTTTCTTGATGCTGATAAATTTAATTTAGTTTATCATCCCTATCTTGTGGATTTTGTCAACAATTTGAAAATTGATCTAGTTTGGGTTGTACACTTGCTGGAACTTAAATGTCTAAAATGAATTCGGCAAATACGCTACTCGAAGTATCTTAATTTGTGGCATGGCTGAGTTCAATTCTTGATAAAAGGTGTAGAATAGAGTGTCATGTTCATTGTCTTAGCTCTCGTTGGCATGTAAATGTTCGGAACCCGCGTTTGGCTACACGTACATAAACTCTTTCTTTCTCTATCTCTTTTCTCTATCTCTTTTCTTTTTCTCTTTTGATGGTTTGGTATAGTCACCCGTTTCTCGCTTGAGAGATAGGGAGAAAAGTAGTACTCGTGTCTTTCGCTTGTAGAAAGTGGATGATTTTTTGTATTTCATTTTATTTTTTGCCTTATTTATTTCTTTTAGTTATTTTTCTTGCTGTCTTGGAGGCTAACATTTTGCAGGTTGTTCGATCCAAGTTGGGGGGTCTCCCTCTCTTTGTAGTTTACTCTGCCTAGCCCCTCCTTTTCGAGGTGATATCTCTCATCTCTTTTACGTTTCTATCCTATCTTTATTTTTCATGCTTTCAATGCGGACATTGAATAGTTCAAGTTGGGGGGAGGGATCACTTTGTTCTTTATCTTGTTAATAAAAAAAATTAAATTAAAAAAATGGTGGAAATCTTTTTGCATGAGACTTGAAGGCTGTTGAGATTAGCTTGTGATTGATTGAGTTTGAGATGTAATAGTCATTCTTTTAATATTGTGGCGGCATTGTAATTCTTTTTGCTAGCTTGTTGCGAAGAAGTTGTCATGGCATTTATTTTTAATACATTTGCACTTCACGTTTATTTGGGCTTTGGTTGCTTGTGAACTGTGACTTAATTGTTCTTGATGGCTAGTTTAGTGGAGACTTATGCCTATGTGAGTTTAGAGCCTTACTCTTTCTTGGAGTGGTGTCAAATAAACTCTTATTTGTCACGAAAGAGCAAATTCGTTGTGGGACTCATTGTTTTTGATGTTAAGTGTTGGGAATGTTTTAAATTTCCTACCTATCTGTTGGGTTTGGAAAGTTGTATGGTTGTATTACCCCTTCGAGAGGATCATAGGCCATCTTTGTTACTTTGAGCCGGTTCGTTCATTTCTTTCATACATTTATCTCTTATGAGCCCATTTGAGCCTCTCGCATGATACCATTTTCTTGTTGAGCTCCTCCATCTATATTGTGTCTCGAGAAGGGTTAGTTAATGATGTGGAGGTGAATTATTTAGAAGAGAGGGAGTAAATGTAGTGAGAATTGAGCTTTATTGATTGGTGATCTTTCCCATTAAAAAAATATCCAAAAAAAAAGAAGTAAAAAAAAAGGCAAAAAGGGAAGATACCAAATTATTGAGGAAAAGAGAAATACTTGGTCTTGATATGGGAAAGAAAGGTAGAAATGAGAGATGTGGCGGAGTTGAAAATAAAAAAGAGAAGAAAAGGGACACACATTATTATATTAGCTCTATGCAAATTGTTGTGAACCATTCTCGGACACTTGAATATTTTACCTAGCCTTGAAATATTTTCCCTAACCTAATGTTATAACCAGAATTGAAGTCCTATTTGATTCTAGGGGCAATGGGTTGTGGATTGATGGATAGAAAGAGTTCCCGATACTTGGCTTTCATTTCATGAGATTGTGCGTCCACTTTATAGAGCTTTCTTTTAGTGTCAACTTGTGCGGAGTATTTTGCTTTCATTTTCATAATTTCCATCCACACACATTGAGAGTATAATATGCACCTTGTTTCGAGTGATTTTATTTGTTGAGTGCATTACACGATGAGATTTGAAGTCAAGTCTTGGTCCAGAGAGAACTTCTGATTATTTTTCACTTGTGACCCTTGTTTCCACACGCTGAGTATAGGTGCCGTGACTCATTTTTATGACTTGATACTCTCTGGAATTGCTTATGTCGTTATCTCTTTGCAATGGCTTCATATTCTTTACTTGAGATATCATTGAGCTGTCTTACAGGTTTTTGGGTTTCATGTGAAGAGGATTCACGGTGTTTTGTGGGTGATCACTGCTGAAAACCCTCATGAGATTTCACTCATCCTACCGGGGCCGCCTGAGGGTTTTAAAGAACTATTGGTTTTAATTTATTTTCTTTAGTTGGGACTAACAAAGTGTAAGTTGAGGGGTGTGATAGACGCGTAAATGTTCACATACGCGCCCCTTGATTTATCCTTGCTAAGTCTATTTTTATATTACTCCCTCCGTCTCTTTTTAAGTGTCCTGCTTCGTAATTCCAACTTATTAAAAAGACATCATCATTATATGTTTTACATCAACTTTTTCCTCTATTTTCCCTACTTACACATCATCATTACACTTTTACTCAGTAACTTTTCAAAATAGAATATACTTTTAGGGACAAAATAGACAATGCACCAACTTTTACCCACTAACTTTACAAAATGGACACTTATTAAGGGATAGCCCAAAATGGAATACCGGACTCTAAAAAAGGGACAGAGGGAGTATTACTGGAGATTTACGTTTAATTTGTGTATTATAGGTATATGGTACAAAAAGCACGAAATTAAAATACTACACGGTGTTAGAAGTTGGTCCGTTTGAAGCCGTTAAATTCAATTGGTAGATGTCAAGACTGATAGTCTTGACGTTCAAAGCAAGTCGAAAGCCGTGGGATTTAGCTGGAATTTTAATTCCAATGGGGGTCAATCAATTACATCTTGGAAGGGAAATAATTAGATTGCCATATCATGCACTCGGTGATTAAAAAAGGAAACAAATTCAAGAGGACCAAGATTTTTGCACTTGGAGTTTGTACACGGCTAGGATTGAGAATACACAGTTGGGATCTTCTAATTAGGCCTAATAATAATGGGGGCCAATAGGGTTATAATGGGCACGGTAGACGTGGCTTATAAAGGAACGGGGCTGCCGACTGGAGGAGGCTTCCGAATATTTTTTAGCAGCTTTAGACTTTCAGAGTTGTTTTTCTTTTCAAGTTTTGTTCAATTACTCGCATTTCGATAATTCGTTTTAATTTATGTTCTGAATAAAAGTTATTCATTGGTATTTGATTAGTTGATATTTTTTGTTTATTTTCCATTCCAAGTATTAGAATCATGTTTCACGCTAGATTTTCTTTTGTTTCTGGTTTAATAACGAGTGAGTAGTCGTCAGGGTAGGGTCGCGAGGTGATTAGCACACCGTGGTCGGTTCGGACGCGTTCTGCTCCTATTTCGAAACAATAAAAATGAAAAAAAAAATTTAGATTGATAAAATACTTCCCATGGACGAACTTTGGCATTGTCGGTGCCCATGTGAGCGAGAGAATGGGGGTTCAAAACTCATTCTCCGTTGTGTATCGGTGAACGGCAACCATAAGGGTTCACATCTCGCAAGGTATCTTTTTCAGTCTAAAATCAAACGTTTTATTGAACACCGATTGGAGCATATGTGTTCGGGCAGGTTGCGAGGGCTATGAACTCTACGACCATACCTTTCTTTTTAATTATTTGAAAAACCAATCAATTTCTAGGTTTTAGTTAATCTCAATCAATTGACAAGGGGTGGCTACCTAAGAGCCTGTTTAAATTATAACAACTCGAGTTTTTAAGTCAGCACATATCACCATCTTTGTGGATTCAACTCTGGACTTACCGGATATTGCGTTACGTCGGTTTCAGCCCTGCGCTTGGGGCAACCCATTATTTTAGGATTTGGAAATCGTCAAGCACGGTCTATATATATATATATATATTTGCTGAGTCAAGCCATTTTATTCTAATAAAAGGACCAAGTTTACTTGGACCAGAACTTGAAGAATGATTGCTTCATTTTTCGCTTTCCTTTTATCCTTTGTTTGTGAATAAGGAAAGGTTATTGTGATGGGTAAGTCGAGTTTGGACCTTTTGTTTCTCCTTCTTTCTTGTATGCTCGGAAGTTTTCGCCTAAACACTGCTCAGATTCAGATGTGTATCAACACAGCCAATTTCACTAATAACAACGCATATGGGGAAAACCGCAAAGAAATTCTATCTTCCCTTGCATCTAGTGTCAAAGACAATGGTGGGTTTTATATTGGCCACATTGGGGAAGGCTATGAACGGGTTTATGCTCTCGGACTCTGCAGAAGTGACCTTCACAATGAAGATTGTTTCAGCTGTGTCAATTCCTCGAGTCAAGATATCATTGAGAAATGTCCCTACCAGAAAGAAGCCACAGATTTCGGACCCCCATCTTCGTGCATTGTTCGGTACTCAGACAAGTCCTTTTCTAGGATAACTGACTCAAGTCCAGCTCAGTTAATTTACAATTTAGGCAAAATCACCAACAATACCGATGAGTTTGATCAGGCCTTGTATAGTTTGGTTGATAGCCTTATAAATACTACTGCCAATAGTCCTCCTAGATCCAAGTTTGCAACTGGTGCAAAAAAGTTTTTAGAATATGACTATATATGCTCTCATGGAGTGTATCCCTGGCCAAACACCAGATGATTGTAGGTATTGTCTAAGACGAGCAGTGTCTGATTATCAAGAATGTTGTACAAGGAAGTGAGAAGTGCTTCTTCTTAGGCCAACCTGTATTTTTCAGTAGAGCAAAGTCTACTTTCACCCCCTGTGGTTATCGCCATGTGTAGATAACCCCCCTTATGGTTCAAAACTGAGCACATAACCTACCTGTGATTTTGAAAATATACGGATAGACCCTCTGCCGTCATGTTTTAAACAAATGTCATCTCTCTATTCATTTTAGTGCTTCATTTAGCATATTAAACTACTACAATTGAGTAAAACCCTAAGTTTATTTGATCTGAATCTTCCCAGATAATAGAATTTACTCTCTCACATGGAGTACGCTGTTCAATATTATTGTGGGGATTGCTCGAGGGCTTCTTTATCTTTCATCGAGATTCAAGGCTTAGAGTTGTTCATAGAGATGTCAAAGCCAGCAATGTGCTACTTGACATTGAGATGAATCCAAAAATTGCAAACTTTGGCATTGCTAGAGCTTTCAATGGAGATTAACAACTAGAAGAAACAAGAACTGTGGTTGGAACTTTGTAAGTACTCAAAAGAATTCTTCCTAGTACCTGCCCACGTTCAATCTTCCTAAATTACTAAATCGGTACCTACCCATGTTCGATCGTTCTGATGCTCTAAACTGTTGACATGGGCATGCAGTGGTTATATGTCTCCTGAGTACGTAATGGATAGGATCTTTTCAATGAAATCAGATGTCTATAGCTTCGGAGTGCTAGTTTTGGAAATAGTGAGTGGAAAAAGGAACCGAGAGTTCCATTATACATCATCTTTGCACTTATTATTGACTAAACACCATCATCTTTGGAAATAGTGAGTGGAAAAAGGAACCGAGAGTCCCATTATACTGACTAAACACCATCCATCAATGACATACACTTATTACACTACATAGCTAACAAGCCATAAGCACAAGATAAGGGCACAAAAAATATAATACGTGACCAATGAAGCATAAAATTTCTTTGGTGGGCTTTTACTTTGCTTTGTTAACTTTAGTTTTCCCACTGCTAGTTTCAAATTTTCCCCTGCCAACTTCAATTCCTCAGCTCACAATCTAGGTATCACCATCTTTGCACTTCTACAACTATATTCATCGTAACATTCAAAATGTTTGCATGGTTTACCAACATTCCACTGACAAACACAACTAGGAAGCGTTAGGAACTCGGACAGCAGTGTATAACAGTCCAATTGTTACTGTGAATGAATTTTCTATAAAAATTCCATTAGACAAATAGGCGCACCTATGGTGAACCAAGAATAGCAGTGAGTTAATGAAGCCTTGAACCGAGAATCCCGTGGTTCCTTAATGCTACAAAAACCCAAGATGCTACCCAAACCTTCTCTGAACCCAAATTGCTTATTGTGGGGGGCTGATTTCCTATTGACCGTCTTGACTCGTTTGAACCAAGAAGTATGGCGTCAGTCTTCGTGTACCTGCAGAACCGGAGGGGCTTATTCCTCTGGGAAGAAGCTCCGACGATCTAATCAGAAAGGGGAGCTTGAGAGGAAGAGGTTTGGTAAGAAATTTGCTTGAAAGAAAGGAGATTTAGAGTTTAGAAGTCTGAACCTCTATCTTGGATGAGGTTCTTGTCTATTTATAGGCAAGGATGGAGAGAGAGTGGAACAGCCTGTCCCTGCCACCTACGCGTTATGTTATGCTCGGATGACGTCACGAGTCAGAGGCATTAATTGACTACCGCCTGTTGGGGATTGGGGAGCCGCCCAGTCAGGGCCAGAGAGGTCACATCAGTCAGAAATGTCACCTCACTTACCAAAGAAGCTCCCCCACGTATCCTTGGAAGCTTCCAGAAGACCTTGGAAGAGCGGTCTCCGAGCGAAGCCATCATGACCGAAGAAACAACGAACCATGGGACTGAACAGTTTTACCAAGCGAACAAGGTTATCCGAACGTAATGAGTGTAGTATCCTTCGGCTTTAGCGCCGTAGTTCGGCAACGTTCCCAGGGTCTTTTTGTCCTTCGGATAATACGTACCTATGACGTGTCCAGGTTCCCATGGGAACAGACGAACTGAGACAACTAATAGCTCAAAAACCATATGGCACGCCCCTTGTGACCCATCTGAACCTTCTGGATCCTTCGGATATTTTGCTCCACTACAATAGCCCCTCAACTCCTGTTTCCAAAGCTGCACAGCTTCGGAGTGGAAAGAGGAGTTGAAAATAAGTAGTGGCCGAAGAAACAAAGGTGGCCGAAGCAGGATCACTGACTGAATCTCCCGAGCAAAAGCCTCACTCCAAACGTCGAAAAGATGTCGAATCGTCATACCTGTAACTCCTATTTAATGTCTCTGCAACAGCCAGTTTCACATGACGCCACGTGTCCACCTACTATTGTATGTCAATACGGCGCACCCCATTAGTCTCCACATGTCAACCATCGACGGTCACATCAATCTCCCACCAAAATCCTGCGGTTGGGGGCTCAGCACCGCTTCGAATTCAGCCCTAGGTATAAAGACGAAGGGTGGAGAGAGAAAATCACTTTCTCTCTCTCCCTCTCAGACGTTTCAATAGTATGACGCCATTCCCATTCTTCAAACTCGAGCCACTGAAGATTTTGAAAAGGATCTGCCCAGTTTTCACTTCGATTTCAAGGTATATTTCTGAATCTCTGCACTTTTCTCTGTATTTTTGTCGCTTCTTAATCGCTTTTGGGCCTCTTTCCTTTTGTTTTGACTGAATGTACCGCCTCTGCACTGTAGAAGAGGTTGAAGATGTTCATATGTTCTTTCGAACATATGTGCATCTTCAACCTGTGTTCTTCCGAGCACGAATAGGAATGCTTTCTTTATTCCTCGAATCTAGATGAACCTCTAAGTCCTTAGTAATGCTTCCCCATGCTTGGGTCCGTTACTCGAACTTTCCTTTTGACAAATAGTTTTTCGGAAGAATCGACTCGCTCGGAAGAACATACCACCGAACGTAGGCACGTTAGGACCCTTGACCACGCAACTCGCCGACGGTCTAATCCCTTGCACTTTCTGTAGGTATAGAGCCTTCCCCCTCTATTTCATCAGGAGAGTCGTATCGTTCGGTTGACAGCGCGTCGTTAGGCACTGGAGGTACAAACCTCGCGATTGCCGACGCCATTTCCAACCTAACTCGGAGCTAGCGCGTTCGAGACGATGGTGAGGACTTCGAAGATTCTGCTGGACTCGACCTCCCAGCACGCATCACCCCTCTCCGAACAATGGCCCCAGACAATGAAATTGTAAACTTGGAGGCAGATCCTTCGGACAAGGATTTGAACGACCTAACGGAAGAAGGGGAGAAGGAAACCGAAGAAGAAGAATCTGGGAGGAACATGATAGAAGAAGCTCCTACTGTTTCTTCAAGCCGAACGGACGCTGAGGTGGCTGGTTCTTCGTCTCAAATACCAAGGAAGAAGAGGAAGATAATCCCACTCGACCCTGACGTAATCCCTGCCCGAACAGGGAAGGATCCCTGCCCCTATTGG
This sequence comes from Rhododendron kiyosumense, assembly GCA_019656275.1. Lineage (NCBI taxonomy): Eukaryota > Viridiplantae > Streptophyta > Magnoliopsida > Ericales > Ericaceae > Rhododendron > Rhododendron kiyosumense. Next base: position 144,158 of record BPLS01028598.1, on the reverse strand, counting down.
AATTCTTTTGGCAGCGAGGAGGGAGTGAGAACCTTCTGCCAAACTTACAACATCCCAGACGATGTTGTAATCACACCCGTCACAGGGGATCGTATAAAGTTCAGCAGTGAACACATTACTGTCCCTCTTATGGCGATAACCGAAGGGGGACTTCGGTTTCCCATGCATAGGATCTTAAGAGAGGTCCTTTATGCATTCACACTTACCTCGTGCCAACTGAGCGTAAACTCCTATCGCATCATTCACTTGGTGATCAAACTCGCTGAGTTAAAGATGTACCCGCTCGAAGCTCATCACCTGTTCAAAAATTCCACCATGTCTCGGAACGTCAGGTATTCCAGGTACTACTTGTGTTCCCAAAGGAACATGACAAAGATCATTCCCGAGAGCATGTACGATTCAAAAAAATGGGCCTCGGATTACGTTGAAGTTCGGGGGAACTATCAGTAACCCCCACTAGAATATGGACACTTTGAAGTGGCCACACGCAGGGGCGACCCTCGTAAGCATTTCTATCCTTTGGATTACTTCTTTTGTCTTCACCATTTGTGTTAGTCGTTATATTGATGCTTCGTTTTCTTTGTTCGGCAGCTACTACAAAAATCAATAGGGACTTGCTAAAGGCTGCTAGGGGGTGTAAGCTTGCTGCCACCCTCCTCACGATCCCCTGGGAAGCAAGGGACGCCCCGACCATCCTAGGATGCAAGGCAGCGTACGGAGGAAGAATCCGGAAGAAGGGAGCTGACAAAGAAGCAACCCCCGAAGATCTTCCTGAAGAGCTTCTTCTGAGTGAAGACAGGCCTTTCCGAGGACTCATCCGCCAACCAACCGAAGAAACCTCAATTGAGGAAGAGGAAATCATGCCTCCACGAAGCATGAAGGATGTGCTCCAGAAGAAGCTGGAGGAAAAAGAAAAGGCGAAAGCCTTACAAAAGAAAGCCGGAGCTCTTGGAGCTTCCGGCTCTGGGCAGAGCAAGAAGGTTCCTGCCCCACAATCTCAAAAGCGCCCTCCTCCTGCCCCTTTATCACCGAAAGGAGCCCCAGCAGCCAAAAAAACCAAGACTTCGGTGCAGGCCGAGGCTGGTGGTGTGCTGGTGAGCTCGACCGGCAAAGAGAAGGGAACGAGCGAGGAGAGCATCCCCTAGGGGCCGAGCTTCATAACCCCGGACAAGAAGCAGGTGTTGAAGTCCGACAGCCTGCGGGAGGACCCTTCCCTTGCCCTGACACTCTTGTCTGGGGTGGGTCTCCCAAAAGATATCCAATCTCCTCCCTCACTTAAAGCAGCTCTCACCAAGTACTATTTCCATGCTGCAAGGGTAAGCTTCTTTGGTACAAGCACTTCATTTCCTTTTGCCATTTATTTACTTGATGTTTGCATCTTGTTCTTCGCAGGCCACCCAATCCATCATGAGTGTGAACCTTCACCTCACCGAGCACGAAAAGAAAAAGAAGCAGATGTTGCAATCTCTTCAAGTAAACAAAGATGCAGCCGAGGAGTATAAGAAGAGCTGGGAAGACTCCGAGGCCACTCGTCAAGCTTTGGAGACCTAAGTGGCCAACCTCCACGACCTAGTCAAGGGCATGCAAGAGTCTGCCGAGAAGAATAGGTCTAAGGGGAAAGATTAGGGTCTGGCCGAAGGACGAGCTCTAGGCCGAAAAGAAATGAAGAGAGAGATGGAGGGGGAGCTACAGAAGGAGTATGACAGGGGCTACTTCGAGGCCAAGGAAGCTGCCGCTGAGGACCTAGCCGAGGCCCAGGCCGAGATTATTGAAGAACAACATAAGGTAAGCTTTATGCTGGGCTACAATAGAGGCTTGGACGACGAGCGAAGAACACTTGTCGAGGTTCCTCCTCGCGGTACAGCAGAAGCGCAGCAAGACGAAGCTGAGCACCTCGACCTCACCGAAGAGCCCACCATTGAACATGCCGAAGCTACCTCCACTCCAGCTCCTCCTTTGGATGATCCTACCCTGTCTCTTTTTACCGCCCCTTAAGAAGTTTTGGGCGTTTTTATTTTTTTTTGTTTTTTTTTTTTGTGTTTTGGTTTTTGTTTTGAGTTGGCTGGCACTGAACAGTTGGTGTTTGCCGGACCAACGTTTGTAAAAGAATATTATCGAAGAATTCATAAGTGATTTTGCTCGTTCCAATGTTCATGTTTAGGTTTCTTTGCGCTTGTCAAATTCTAAGTAAAATGTTTGGATTATTTGCATGATACGCTTATTGTTATCCATATCTGCCCATTTAGTAGCCCCCTGACTGAATGGATGGCCGAAAGATAGGAACAGGAATCCATGAAGGCAGAGGAATGGGATTGAGACCGAACAAACCAAAAACCGAGAGTGGCGAAGAGTGAGCCTGAACGAACGAAATATCGAGGGCTACAAGGATTTCACCCAATCAATTGAAGCACCGAGGGCTACGAGGGTGTTGCCCAAACGAATGGAATTCCAGGCCCAACGACCGAACAACGTGGGCAAGGTGGAACACCCAAAAGACTTGAACAAACAAAAGAGTAGAAAAAGAAATGTGGATTCTATAAACATGGCCCAAAGGCTTACAGAAATAAAAACGAAATGAAACGAAACAACACGAAATAACATGAAACAACAACTAGCCATGAAATTTCCGAAGTTTCTGAGCGTTCCAAGGGTTGGGTATTGGAGTACCATCCATCTCAGCAAGCTTGTAAACACCATGGCCGATCTTCTCAATCACGCGGTAAAGACCTTCATATGGATCCTTCAGTTTTGTCAACTTGCTCGCTTTAACAACCATCCGAAGAATGAGATCTCCAACCTGAAATGGCCGAGCATGAACATTCTTATTATAGCCCCTAGCCACTTCTTGTTGATATGCAGCGTGCCAAAGATTGGCGTTGTCACGTAGTTCTTCGGTAAAGTCCAACTCCGAACCCACCAGTGCGTTATTATCCATAAGATTGAAATTCTCGGTTTGAGCCGTTGGGATCAACGTGGAGAGGGGTAGAACGGCCTCCATGCCGTAAGCCATCGAGAACGGGGTACGTCCTGTTGAACGCCGAGGCGTAGTGCGATAGGCCCACAAAACGTGAGGGAGCTCTTCAACCCACAAACCACGCTTCCTATCTAGACGATGCTTGAGCCCCCGAGTGATTGTCTTGTTTGAAGCTTCGGCCTGACCATTGCCCTGAGGATACGCCACCGAGGAATTCTGGATGGTGATCTTTCGTTGCTTGTAGAAAGCTTTAAGAGTCGCCGATTGTGGGGGGCTGATTTCCTGTTGACCGTCTTGACTCGTTTGAACCAAGAAGTATGGCGTCGGTCTTCATGTACCTGTAGAACCGGAGGGGGTTGTTCCTCTGGGAAGAAGCTCCGACGATCTAATCAGAAAGGCGAGCTTGAGAGGAAGAGGTTTGGTAAGAAATTTGCTAGAAAGGAAGGAGATTTAGAGTTTAGAAGTCTGAACCTCTATCTTGGAGGAGGTTCTTGTCTATTTATAGGCAAGGATGGAGAGAGAGTGGAACAAGCTGTCCCTGCCACCTACGCGTTATGTTACGCTCGGATGATGTCACGAGTCAGAGGCATTAATTGACTGCTGCCTGCTGGGGATTGGGGAGCCGCCCAGTTAGGGCCAGAGAGGTCACATCAGTCAGAAATGTCACCTCACTTACCAAAGAAGCTCCCCCACGTATCATTGGAAGCTTCCAGAAGACCTTGGAAGAGCGGTCTCCGAGCGAAGCTATCTTGACCGAAGAAACAACAAACCATGGGACGGAACAGTTTTACCGAGCGAACAAGGTTATCCGAACGTAATGAGTGTAGTATCCTTCGGCTTTAGCGCCGTAGTTCGGCAAGGTTCCCAGAGTCTTTTTGTCCTTCGGATTATCCTTCGAAAAGTACATACGACGTGTCTAAGTTCCCATAGGAACAGACGAACTGAGACAACTAATCGCTCAAAAACCATATGGCACGCCCCTTGTGACCCATCTGAACCTTCTGGATCCTTCGGATATTTTGCTCCACTACACTTATGTAATGAAGAACTCCACTTTTGGTGGGCAAAGATTCCCCAAAGGCCCTGACCAAAACACTTCACACCCAAACTGCTAACATAATGAAGAACTCCACTGTTGGTGGGCAAAGGTTCCCCCAAAGGCCCAAACTGTCCTGAGCAAAATTGCATATTTGAAAACCACCTCCACTGCATACACAATCCTCTGGATCTGCCACAGGAATACAAAGACTTGGAAATTCTACCATCAGATGAGCATAACCAAGCCAATATCAGAGCATGAAGTGAAAAGTCATTGATCAACATCCCAATTAGTTAACCATTCGAACCACGTCATGAAACTAGACCCTACTAACCTCAAACAACCCTTAATGCCTTGACAAAATTATCTTCTTGAAACTTTTTTCCTCCAATTTTATTTGGAGAAAAAAAAAAGAATGAAATATGGAGAAAAAAAGCAGCAACAAGAAAAATCAAACCCTAAATGTAGATTTGGAGATTTTGGAAAAATTAGGGCAAATGAATTTAGGACTTTCCTCACCCAACCTAAGAACATGTAAGCTGGAAAAGAGAATAAGAAAAACATGTCCAAAATAAAAAGGGTTACAATGTTCAATCCTTGTTCCATTTTTGCCCCCAAGTGAGAAGAAACAAAAAAAAATCACCTTGCGTCGGAGGGACGGTTGCAACGGTGGCCTGGCCGAGATGGTCATCGGACCGACTATTGGTGGTGAAAACCAGAGACATCGTAGGAGAGGGGGAGAGAGGGGGAGAGAGGGAGAGTAATAAAAAAGGTGAGGCCATTTACTTAAATTTTTGTGCGCCAATTGTTTAGAACGGAAGGTGAGGGGGGGCCCTTTTCTTTGCCACATGGATGTGCTATGCAAGATCTGTTCCAATTGTTTGTGTGGTTAGCATTACTGATTTCAAAAATGCTACTTGCACAACCGTTGTGTTGGTTGTGTGTATAATTCTGACCGTCTAGATGTATTTGGACGGTTTAGATTTTAAAAAAACTCTTCCAATGATAAGTTTAACTTTTATGGGGAAGTGTTTGAATGAATCCTGACCATTCATTACAGCAATGAATGGCTAGAGATTGGTTGTGTATTGTGTTTTACACAACCGTTGTGTGTGTAGCATTTTTGTACTGATTTTTCCAGATTTTACTCGTTAGTTTAGTTTGAAGAGGTAAATAGTGAGCTTAGAGCATCCGCACCAGACTCTCTACATTTCGGGCCAATTTACACCTCAAAAAGTCACTTTATTACTTTAGCTATCTACTTTTAAAATAACTACTGCATCAGACTCTTTACTCTCACTCTCCTCTCAATTAATAATTAAACCCACCTCAATTAAATACACTATTTAACTCTTCCTTCTGATAAAAAAAAAATCTCTTCCTTGCCTCGGAGAGAGAAAGTGAGAGTTGTCTAAACAAAAGCAAGACTCCATCGTTTAGAGAGAGATGTACGTGCCTAACGCCGACGGCGCGTGCGATTTGTGCAAGACTCCATTCTCGATCGGGTTTAAGGGGTTTGAATCGTCTGATTAAGGGCTACTATATTATGGGATCAAATCTTCTGTTTCTTAAGTCTGCAACCTCGTCACTCATCGCTGAGAAGCTCCTCAATTTGCGCCGTCGTCGGCAGCAACACCTTCGCAATCCATGCCTACAACTCCGACCTAATCGCTGGTGTGCAACAATAGAGAGAGAGAGAGAGAGAGAGAGAGAG